>JARJED010210673.1:0-12137 GCA_030264515.1 Sepedophilus sp. GC000190 | reverse complement strand
AGTATATTTTGTGCAATTTTGGTTTGAAAATATTTTTTCATTTCGGTTTTATAGCAAAATCAGTAACATATTGATCTTTAGCGTAGACAGCAAATTTAATAAAATTTTAAAAAAATAATTAAAATAATTAAATTTTTTTTTTATAATTTTGACAATTCATGCTTAAGCATGGTTATATGAAGTATATTTTGTGCAATATTGGTTTGAAAATTTTGTTTCATTTCGGTTTTATAGCAAAATCAGTAAGATATTGATTTTTAGCGTAAACAACAAATTTAATAAAATTTTCAAAAAATCATAAAGGTAATTTAAAATTTTATTTTATAATTTTGAACATCCAGACTTAAGCATGGATATATGAAGTATATTTTGTGCAATTTTGGTTTGAAAATTTTGTTTAATTTCGATTTTATAGCAAAATCAGTAACATATTAATCTTCAGCGTAAACAGCAAATTTAATAAAATTTTCAAAAAATCATAAAGTTAATTTAAAATTTTTATATTATAATTTTGAACATCCAGGCATAAGCTGGGATATATGAAGTATATTTTGTGCAATTTTGGTTTGAAAATTTTGTTTAATTTCGGTTTTATTGCAAAATCAGTAATATATTGATCTTTAGCGTGTTCGAGTATTTTTTTTAAATAAATGAAAATGTATGCGATAAAAATTAATTTACTCGAGTAGGATTGGAACCTACGACTTTGGCTTTACATGCCGCCAACTAAGCTATCGAGTCCTCACATCCAACGAATTACAAAATGAAAGTTGTGGGTTCAAATCCAACTCAAGTTAATACATTTTTATACATATTTTTAGAAGAAAAAAAAAATATTTCTTAAAAAATAGCAAATATCTTTGTCTTTTTAGATTGCGTTTTAATAATATAAAATATGAATATATAGGGTGTTTCGGGGGGTACGGGTGGTCTGAAACACCCTTTATATATTTTACTTACAACTTACTTTATAAATTTGTAGATTAGCATTTTCTCTTGAATCCTCAACGTTTTTTGGCTGCGATTTATAATAAGAATCATATTAAATATTGTATATCTGAAAACAAAGAAAATATATATTTAGGAAACTATTGTAAACAAATCATACAAATAACACAAAATAGGTTTTGTTTTCATGTATTTTTTTAATGTTATCATTATTAATTATTTAAAGAAAGTGTAAAACACAATTTGAAATAATTACAGCTGATTTTGGTACGTTCATTCTTCGTCCAAGAAATAAAGTAAAATTAAAACATTACTGTTTTTGTTTTTATTACTATTACAATTATAATTGTTTCTTCTTTTTTATTTTGTACACAATCATCCAAGATAAGAAACATCATTTTAATTGCAACAAATGCTATTACATTTTATTCTTTTAAAAGAGTTAATTTACAATTGTATGTATATTTTTTTTAAATAGAAGCAGTGTTTTTTTAAGTTTATTTTATTACTTCTTGTTTTTGATAATTTAAAAATTTATTTAATAATATAAACAGTATTTACAATAGAAAGGATGTGTTTTTTTTGTAATTATTTTACACAATTATAATTTTATTAAGAATTAAAAGAAAAATGTTTGTTTGGTTGTATGTACATAGAGATGTATGTTTTGTGTTTCTTCTATTATTAGAGGGACCGGTTGTACAACAACAATCAAAGTTTAAATTTAACTAGCGGTTTAATAGAACCGTATGTTAAACAAGAGCTTTGCACAATCGGCAGTAAGGAATTTTATGTTATTCGTTTTTTTGTTTGGAAATTCGTGCGAAAAACAAAATGGAAAATAAACAAATGTAGAATGTAAAATACATTTTTTTTCTAGTAATAAAAAAAAATTAATGGTTTGTTTTGTAAACATGTCGCACATGATTTCCATATAAAAGAGTAATGTTTGCAAATTTATTCAAACAATAAAAAAAAAACGAAGCAATCAAAATTTATTTATTATGTACATTACAATTGCAGAATTTATAGTCGAAACGTGAAATGAAAAATTAATGGCTGATGGTAGATAAATAGAATTTATTTATGCAGATAATTTTTTTTTAGATTGCAAATATCTGTTTCATTAAATAAAAATAAATGAATTAAAAGAAAATGTAAAAAAATAGTATATTTACGAATTTACACAAAAATAATACTAAAAGATTCTTAAGAAAGAAATGTTAAATAAAAAAGATTAAAAAAAAATATGAAAAAACTGATTTTTAAGAAAAACAAAAAAAAAAGAAACTAATAAATTTATTGTAAAATTATAAATTAATAAAAACAAATTAATTTTTTTTTTTTAAATAAAAAAAAATAATTAAAAAAAAACAATGAAAAAACTGATTTTTAAGAAAAAACAAAAAAAAGAAACTAATAACTTTATTGTAAAATTACAAATTAAAAAAAAAATTTTTTTTTTCTTTTTTTTAATATTTAGAAACAAATTATGAATATATATTGTGTAGTAGAGCTTGAAAGCGCCATCTATGATTTATTTTTGAAAGCAAAACACTGCCCCCTATTTTAATCCTGCCATCAAGCTACGCGAAAAAATTTCTGCCCTTTCAGGAGGCAGAAATGTTTTCGCGTAGCATGATGGCAGGATTAAATTAGGGGCAGTGTTTTGCTTTCAAAAATAAATCATAGATGGCGCTTTCAAGCTCTACTACACAACATATATTCATTATTTAAAAAAATCCTCAATAAATCACAATTTTTTGTCTTATTTAATAAATTATAGTAAATAATTTAGTAATGCTTCTTATTTTTTGTTGTCGAATAAAAAATACAAATAGTAAAGAATACGAAGAAGATAAATATAATAGAACTTTCTTATATATAGGCCACTACGGTATACGATTGTTAGAAATATGGAATGTTAAAATTTTTGGATTAAAAAATTGTATGTATAGGGCACTTTTTTACAAAAGAAATAAAATTAAAGAAAACGAAGAATTAAACTTAAAAATATATAGAACGATTCAATTTTTTTTCGATATAAAACAGGGCTGTGTTTGTCCGTTTATATGAAACGGGAAACGGAAATATATTGCGCCCCATTTTGGTCCAATTTCGGCTTTTCGATCAATTAAAATATTTATTTTATATTTGGATATGTTTTATTGCAAGTATTGCGTATACAAGAAGATTTGTGATAACAACAGAAAACATTTATGTTGACAGTAATGACATTAATACAAATCTAATTTATTTATTTTTTAATTTAATTTATTTATTATTAATTGCAAGAGTATTTTAATTTAATTTTACTAATAAATTATTTTACATGTATAATAATTTTACCTACAGAGAAATGAATTAAAAATGCAAATAAAAAATAATGTCTCAGAGGGGACTCGAACTCCGACCTACAGCTTTAGCTGCTGTTACTCTACCGCTGAGCTGTATCGGTAGCTCAGTGGTAGAGTAACAGCATCTAAAGTTGGAGGTCGGGGGTTCGAGTCCCCTCTCAGACATTATTTTTTTATTTGCATTTTTACTTCATTTCTCTGTAGGTAAAATTATTATACATGTAAAATTTCACTTTGCCGGCGTTAAATTACCCAAATATCAATAAATTATTTTGTTATCAATTGCAAGATATTTGCTCTTAATATTGTTATTTATTCGTAATTATTTAAGCTAGATGCTCATAATAATTGGCACTACCAACTCAAATGCATTTTTTTATTTAACAGTTTCAATTTTATTTATTAAATACGAAATAAATTTTGCAATTTGTAAACAGTAAGTAAAATGAGATGAATGTTGATATATATATTTGTAATTACTTAAGCTAGATAATCATAATAATTATCAGTACTGCCAACTGAATTGCTTCAAAATTAGAACATTATACAATTCTTTTTTATTTTGAATTATTTATTTCAAATTAATTTTTCAAATGGATTTACATACAAATTATAATATATTGATATCTATTCGTAATTATATAAGCTTGTAATTCACAATAATCAGTTTTGCCAATGTTAATTCTTTAAAATAAAAGCAGTATATATTTTTTTTCTAATTTTATTTCGGTAATTTTTATATTTTCTATAAATATTCAGATTTATTCGTAATTAGTAGCTCACAATAGTCAGTACTGCCAACATAAATGTCTCATAGTTAAATTTTGTATACGTTTTTTATTCAATTATTATTATTATTGTAAATTTATTTTGTAATGTGAACATATTATTATTATTATTATTATTAGTAATATGGAAAAGATATTTTTTCATTTTTATTTTTCAATATTTGGTCCTAATTCATCAATTCAATTTGTGTTTTTCATTTTGATAATAATTAATTCGGTTATGCTTTTTTTTGTTAATTTAATTTTATTTATTTAATATAATTCTTTTCGTAAAGAACGAGAAATTAATTAAAGAGATCACAGATAAGAGGCACTCCGTGTTTTTTTTTAAATAAATTTATAGGGAATTTTCATTTTCATTTTTTCATTCAAATATAGACTATACATTTAATCTTTTTCTTTTTATTTATAATTTATTTTTATAAAACGCACCGGCGCATTGTATTTTAAATTTTTTATTTTCAGATTATAATTTATTAATAAATTTTTTATTAGTTTTGACTTTTGACAAAAAAAAAATGTAAATCTAATTTCAGATTTGAATGAATTAAATTTAAATCAGAGTGTTGTTATTTTTTATTACTATTTTGACTTTTTTGACAAGAAATTTAATTCTAATAATTCATTTCGAAGCGAATTAAATGAAAATTGTAATGATAACAACAATATAACTATTATTTTTGTAATGCTTATTAATTATTTAATTTATTACTTTTTCATTTTATTTTTATTAGAAAAAAGAAATTTAATTTATAATTCAACGATTACTAATAGAAGATTTTCTTTAATTAATTTTATTTATAATTTATATTTGTTGCATCGAGAAACAGGTGTATGTGTGTGTTTTTTTTTTAATTAATTATTTTCATTTTTTTTTACATTTAGTGCTTCTTTACAAGAGAGGAGAGAGTAAATATATATATATAATTTTTATATTTTTTACAAAAATTCGAGTGCTTTTTTTTCTGTATATATTTTTGTTGGTATGTACAATGTATTGATTGCCTTTTTTTTAAAACGTTTTAATTACAATAATTTTTAATAATATTATTTTAAAAACTTAAACAAAAAGATTAGAATTTAGCAGGAGGTATATATAGTAGATTTGAAGTAATATGTATATATGTATATAGTTGGGGTTGAAACGAGGAACTAAATATTGTCATTTCGTTTAATTTTTAAAAAATGTATATATGCAGGGTGTCCCAAAAATAATTTGCATACATTGCGAGAATTAATATTTGAAATAATTGGATTTATATTTAGAAAACCAAATAAAAAAAAATGTTTTGCTCATAAATTGAGATTGATTTATTCATTACTATTACAACAAGAAATCATTCGTCCATCTTATAGCCCTTGGTCAGCACCAATTTGGATCGTGCCAAAAAAAAAAACAGATGAACAAGGTAATAAGAAATGGAGATCATTAACTGATTCACCGATTTATTGATTCTTTAATAAATTAATTCATTAATTGATTTATTCATTTATTAGTTCAGTAATTCAGTAATAAAGTTATTAATTCCTTAATACATTGATTAATCAATTAATAAGTTGATTAATTAATTGATTCATTTATTCACTGATTTTTTCATTCATTGATTTACTGATTCATTAATTTATTATTGGATTAATTTATTAGTTCATTAATTAATTCAATAACTGAATCATTGAATCATTAATTGATTAATTAATTAATTGATTTATTTATTCACTGATTCACTGATTTATTCATTAACTGATTCATTGATTCATTGACTCATTTATTGATTTATTCATTGATTAGTTCATTAATTCGGCAATGAAATTAATCATTCTTAAACGGATTGATTAATCAATTAATATGTTAATTAATTGAATAATTAATTTATTGATTTATTTATTCACTGATTCACTGATTTATTCAGTCCTTAATTTACTGATTAATTGATTTATTATTGGATTAATTTATTAGTTCATTAATTAATTCAAAAACTGAATCACTGATTCATTAATTTATTGATTTATTCATAAACTGATACACTGATTTATTGAATCATTTATTGATTTATTCATTCATTAGTTAATTAATTCGATAATGAAGTTAATAATTCCTAAACACATTGATTAATCAATTAATAAGTTAATTAATTAATTGATTAATTCATTCATTGATTTATTTATTCTACGATTCACTGATATATTCATTCATTGATTTACTGATTCATTGAATTATTATTGCATTAATTTATTACTTCATTAATTGATTCAATAAGTGAATCACTGATTCATTAATTTATTTATTGAATTATTCATTCATTAGTTCATTAATCCGATAATGAAGTTAATAATTTCTAAACGCATTGATTAATCAATTAATATGTTAATTAATTCATTAATTTATTCATTCACTGATTCACTGATTTATTCATTGATTGATTTATTGATACATTGATTTATTATTGAATTAATTTATTATTTCCTTAATTAATTCAATAACTGAATCAATGATTCATTAATTTATTGATTTATTCTATAATTGGTTCACTGATTTATTGATTTATTTATTGATTTATTCATTCATTAGTTCATTAAATCTATAATTAAGTTAATAATTCCTAAAAACATTGATTAATCAATTAATAAGTTAATTAATTGATTAATTAAGGCATCGATTTATTTATTCACTGATTCACTGATTTACTCATTCATCCATTTACTGATTGATTGATTTATTATTGGATTAATTTATTAGTTCATTCATTAATTGATTCAATAACGAATCACTGATTCATTAATTTATTGATTAACTCATTAACTGATTCACTGCTTTATTGATTCATTTATTGATTTATTCATTCATTAGTTCATTAATTCGATAATAAAATTAGTAATTCCTAAACGCATTGATTAATCAATTAATAAGTTAATTCATTAATTGATTAATTAATTCATTTATTCACTGATTAACTGATTTATTCACTCATTGATTTACTAATTCATTGATTTATTATTCATTTGATTTATTAGTTCATTGATTAACTAATTAATTCAATCATCGAATCACTGATTCATTAATTTATTGATTTATTAACTGATTCATTGATTTATTGATGCTTTAATAAAAAAAAAATTAATTAATTGATTTATTTATTACTTAATTAATTTAGTAATTGAATTAATAATTCCTTAATGCATTGATTAATGAATTAATAAGATGATTAATTAATTGATTTATTTTTCACTGATTTACTGATTTATTCATTCATTTATTGATTCGTTGATTTATTATTTGATGAATTTATTAGTTCAATAATTAATTCATTATTTCAACAACTCAATCACTGACTCATTAATTTATTTATTCGTTAATTAATTCACTGATTAATTGATTCATTTATTCATTCATTAGTTCATTCATTTAAGAATGAAGTTAATATTTTCTATACGCATTGATTAATCAATTAGTGCGTTAATTAATTAATTGATCAATTAATTCATTGATTTATTCATTCACTGATTCACTGATTTATACATTCATTGATTGTCTGATTCATTAATTTATTATTAAATTAATTTATTAGTTCAATGAATAATTCATTAATCCAATAACTAAATCACCAATTTACTAATCTATTGATTTAATAATTAACTGATTCACTGATTTATTGATTCATTTATTGATTTATTCATTCATTCGTTCATTCATTCGGTAATGAAATTAATAATTCATATACGCATTGATTAATCAATTAATTTGTTTATTAATTAATTAATTCATTCATTCGTTGATTAATTCATTCACTGATTCACAGATTTATTCATTCATTGATTTACTGATTCATTGATTTATTATTATTAATTTAATAGTTCATTGATGAATTGATTCAATAACTGAATCAATAATTCATTAATTTATTGATTCATTCATTAAATGATTCACTGCTTTCTTGATTATTTTTTTGATTTATTCATTTGTTAGTTCAATAGTTCATTAGTTCAATAAGGAAGCTAATAATTCATAAACGCATTGATTAATCAATTAATAAGTTAATTCATTAATTGATTAAATAATTCATTGATTTATTTTTCACTGATTCACTGTTTTGTTCATTTATTGATTTACTGATTCATTGATTTATTATTTGATTAATTTATTAGTTCATTAATTAATTAGTTCAATAACTGAATCACTGATTTATTAATTTATAAACTTATTTATTAACTGATTCACTGATTTATTGATTCATTTATTGATTCATTCATTAGTTCATTAATTCGACAATGAAGTTAATAATTCCTAAACGCATTGATCAATCAATTAAAAAAGTGAAATTTCAACTGTCAAACTGTTCTTATATTCTGAAAATGTCTCTGATTCATTGATTTATTACTGGATTAATTTATTAGTTCATGAATTGATTCAATAACTGAATCACTAATACATTAATTTATTGATTTATTCATTAACGTGTTCACTGATTTATTGATTCATTTATTGATTTATTAATTCATTAGTTCATTAAATCCATAATGAAGTTAATAATTCCTAAACGCATTAATTAATCAATTAATATGTTAATTAACTGATTAATTAATTCATTTAATTATTCATTCACTGATTCACTGATTTATTGATTCATCTATTGATTTATTCATTAGTTCATTAAATCCATGTATTATGTATGTGGGCGTTTCTACTCATTCGTGAGTTTCGCCACCTCATCAACTGAGGTTTAAAGATCCATTCTTGGTTCGATCAGTCCCTTTTTCCTATATCTAACTTTCTCACATTAAATCCATAATGAAGTTAATAATTCTTAAACGTATTGATTAATCCATTAATATGTTAATTATTTAATTAAATAATTCATTTATTTATTAATTCACTGTTTAACTGATTTATTCATTCATTAATTTGCTGATGCATTGATTAATTTATGATTGAATTAATTGATTAGTTCAATGATTCATTCATTAATTCATTAACTGAATCAATAATTCTTTAATTTATTGAATTATTCATTAACTGATTCACTGATTCATTCATTTATCGATTTAGTCATTAACTGATTCACTGATTTATTGATTCATTTATTGATTTATTCATTCATTAAGTCATTAATTCGATAATGAAGTTAATAATTCCTAAAAGCATTCATTAATCAATTAATAAATTAATTAATTGATTAATTAATTTTTACTTTATTCACTGATTTATTCTTTCATTGATTTGCTGATTCGTTGATTTATTATTGGATTAATTTATTAGTTCAATCATTAATTAATTGAATAACTGAATCAGTAATTTATTAATTTATTGATTTACTCTTTAACTGATTCACTGATTTATTGATACATTTTTTGATTTAATCATTAATTAGTTCATTAAATCTATAAGGAAGTTAATCATTCCAAAATGCATTAATTAATCAATTATTAAGTTAATAAATTAATTGATTAATTAATTCATTGAATTATTCATTCACTGATTCATTGATTTATTCATTCATTTACTGATTCATTTATTTATTATTAGATTGATTTATTAGTTCATTGATTAATTAATTAATTTAATAACAGAATCACTGATTTATTAATTTATTGATTTATTCTTTAACTGATTCACTGATTGATTGATTCATTTAATGATTTATTCATTCATTAGTTCATTCATTCGACAATGAAGTTAATAATTCCTTAACGCATTGATCAATCAATTAGGATGTTAATTAATTGATTAATTAATTTCTTTATTCATTCACTGACTCACTGATTTATTAATTCATTGATTTATTGATTAATTGATTTATTATTGGATTAATTTATTAGTTCATTAATGAATTGATGCAATAACTTAATCACTGATTCATTAATTTATTGATTTATTCATTAACCGATTCATAGAATTATTGATTCATTTATTGATTTTTTCATGAATTATTTCACTAATTCGATAATGAAGTTAATAATTCCTAAAAGCATTAATTAATCAATTATTAGGTTGATTAATTAATTGATTAATTGATTCACTGATTTATTCATTAATTGATTTATTGATTCATTGATTTATTATTGGACTCATTGATTAGTGCATTAATTAATTCAATAACTCAACCACTGATTCATTAAATCTATAATGAAGTTAATAATTCCTAATCGCATTGATTAATCAATAATTATGTTAATTATTTAATCGATTAATTAATTCTCTGAATTATTAATTCACCGATTCACTCATTTATTCATTATTTGATTTACTGATTCATGGATTTATTATTAGATTAATTTATTAGTTCATTAATTAATTAAATAAGTGAATCACTGATTCATTAATTTATTGATTTATTCATTAACTGATTCACTGATTTATTGATTCATTTATTGATTTATTAATTCATTAGTTCATTAATTCGATAATGAAGTCAATAATTCCTAAACGCATTGATTACTCAATTGATATTTTAATTAATTAATTGATTAATTAATTAATTGATTTATTTATTAACTGATTCACTCATTTATTCACTAATTCATTTACTGATTTATTGATTTATTATTAGATTAATTTATTAGTTAATTAATTAATTAAATATGTGAATCACTGATTCATTCATCTATTGATTTATTCATTCACTGATTCACTGATTTACTGATTCACTAATACATTGACACATTAATACATTTATTCATTCATTAGTTCATTAATTCGATAATGCATTAATTAATCAATTAAAAAGTGATTTAATTGATTAATTAATTCATTGATTTATTTATTCTCTGATTCACTGATTTCTTCATTAATTGATTTACTGATTCGTTGATTTATTATTGAATTAATTTATTTGTTAATTAATTAATTCAATAACTGAATCTCTGATTCATTAATTTATTGATTTATTCATTAACTGATTCAACGATTTATTGATGCATTTATTGATTTATTCATTCATTAGTTCATTAATTCGATAATGAAGTTAATAATTCCTAAACGCATTGATTAATCAATTAATAAGTCAACTAATTAATCGATTAATTAATTCACTGATTCGCTGATTTATTCATTCATTGATTTACTGATTAGTTGATTTATTATTCTATTAATTTATTAGTTCATTGATTAATTAATTAAATCAAGAACATAATCACTGACTCATTAATCAATTGATTTATTAACTGATTGACTGATTTATTGATTCACTAATAAATTGATGCATTAATACATTTATTCATTAATTACCTGATTAATTAATTAATTTATTTATTCACTGATTTACCGATTTTTTCATTTATTGATTTACCGAATCATTGATTATTCTATTAATTTATTTGTTCATTGATTAAATAATTAATTCAAGAACTGAATCACTGACTCATTAATCTATTGATTTATTCATCAACTGATTCGCTGATTAATTGATTCACTAATAAATTGATGCATTAATACATTTAATCATTAATTAGTTAATTATTTCGATAATGAATTGATTAATAAATTAAAAAGTTAATTAATTCATTTATTTATTCACTGATTCCCTGATTAATTCATTCATTGATTTACTGATTCCCTGAATTATTCATTCATTGATTCACTGATTCATTGATTATTTAAATAATTCAAGAACTAAATCACTGATTTATTAATTCACTAATAAATTGATGCATTAACACATTTATTCATTTATTAGTTCATTATTTCGATAATACATTGATTAATCAATTTAGAAGTTAATTTATTGATTAATTAATTTATTTATTCACTGATTTCCAGATTTTTTTCATTGATTGATTTACTGAATCATTGACTTATTATTCGATTAATTTATTTGTTCATTGATTAATTAATTAATTAAAAAACTGAATCACTGACTCATTAATCTATTGATTTATTCATTAACTCATTCACTGATTTATTGAGTCACTAATAAATTGATGCATTAATAGATTTATTCATTAATTAGTTCATTAATTCGGAAATACATTTATTAATTAATTAATTTATTTATTCACTGATTCCCTGATTTATTCATTCATTGACTTACTGATTCCCTGAATTATTCGT
>JARJED010210389.1:0-11775 GCA_030264515.1 Sepedophilus sp. GC000190 | reverse complement strand
GAGATAAAGCGTATAGAATTATTTATATTTTGATATAATTTTGGCTCTATCTCACGAAGGAATTATCCGATTTCTTTGCGCAGAAAGATTCATGCCCTTTAAAATTATGTTTTGCAAGACAATTATGCATTATTTTTTTCAATCCCTTTACCCCAATGTACCAATTTTTTTTAAATTTTGAATGATACTGTTCTTTATGATACATCGTCTTAAAAAGCAAATATTTTTTGATAAAGAAAATGTTAAATCGGTCAATGTATTCGTGCGATAGAGCCAAAATTATATCATAATATACAATAATGCTATACTCTTTATTTCAAGAACGAATCATTCGATTTACCTTTCTTTGCGCAGAAAGATTACATTTTTTAAGCTCTTTCAAATGATGTAACGCAAGATAAGGGTTGGCATTGAAGATTTAATAGTAGGCATGACCATGGCTTGTGACTTTCTGAAGGATACGGCGTTTTTCATCTTGAACCCTGATCGGTTTCGACCGATTAGGATTTTTTTAAATATATCAATCGTCCTATAGATTGAAAACCGTCTTTCCCGTTGGCTGATAAGAGTCGGAATCGCATGTGGTCATCGAGACATATTACTATGCCTGACGACGGTTTAAAAAAGTGCATTTTCCGAAATTTCGAATTTATTCCATATTTTTCAACCATCCTGTATATGTATTTATCAGTTAAAGTTTAGTTTTAAAATCAGTAAACAATATTTTATTTTTACTGAAAACTACTGAAAATTTGATGTTCGAAGAATTGAAGATTCGAAGAATTGATTTTCGAAGAATTGATTTTCTAAGAATTGAGTTTCGAATATTTGATTTCCGAATAATTTATTTTCGTCGGTTACCAAAAAGATAGCTGGATGGTGTCAAATACATAGCTGAAAAACACTGATTTCAAATCGCGCAAGACAAATAAGCATGAAGAAACTTAGGAGAGGCTTATGTCTTTAAATGGACGACTAATGGCTGAAGAAGAAGAATGTAGCGGGAAATATGTGTTTTATATGATAGGTATTTCAAAGATTGAATCGAAAATAAATTTTTGTTTTAATAATAATTCAATGTTTTATGTTGAAGAACGTTGCCATATTAGGCATGCCTAGTTGCTAAAACCAGGCAACATAACAATACCTCCGCTTTCATACATAATAATATGTACTTAAAATTTCATAGGTTAAACAATAAAAGCGGCACTAGAAAGCACACTAAAAACTTTTCATTTAACTCTTAATTAAAAACTCATATTAATCAAAGTGGCTGCTCGTTTTAATAAAACTCCCCGCGAGTGCCTTGCGTTTATTATTTTTATTCACAAACCGCGATTTCGCACAACAAACAACAAGCAAGTAAACCATAAACGAAGCATGCAGCCGAACACATACACGTAGGGAAATTTCGGTTCGCATTATAATAATGTGCCAACAAAGTGTAAGTTATAAACTTCACTCGAGATGTCAAAAGATTTGCATGCGGGCGAGTAAAGAGTATAAAGTTTAACTTTACAAGCCTCTCTCCTCCGAAATAACGTCTTTATGCTGTTATGATTTGTTTCCCCGTTTCCTGATTCAGTTTAACTTTATATTCGAACGAGTTGTGGAAGTCGAAATTATCTCGAGTTTTAGAATACAGTGCGCGCCCGCGAAAATGTATTACCAAGGCTAATATATCCTAATGTGGATGACACGTCGCGGGGCGCACAGTATTAAGATAAAACTTTTGAATTGCCCGTGGATTTTATACGCGTTCCGAGCAGATGGAAAGATTAAGAATTATTGCGTCTTGTGTAATGAATAATACGAGAGTGGTGAGAGCGCGCCAAGGTGCAGAAACAGGAAATGTAATTTTCGTAACATCACACATCACACCTCATTAAAATGTTACAGTGGATCTTATAATTCATATACGAAAGGTTTTATTTATTTTTTTCTTTTCGGCATTACGAATGGTTGTAATGAGGCAGGTTTTTTTATAAATGGGAGTTAGATGTATCGTGCAGATATTATTGAAGTCGTACAAAGAAATGGAAATTATGCAATGTTTATCGTTTGTATGTATTACGAGTGAATGTCATTTTTGCTGATGTATTTCATGATATTATTTTATTTAATAACTGTGGGGAGGAGTCTCAGGGAATGTGGCTTCGCATTTGAATAATAATCAGATGTATGTATCTTTGAAATATCATTTTCAGTAATATTGTTTTATCCATTGTTCCACTAAGTAATCCATAATATGTATTTCTTTTTATATGATAATGCATGTTTTGAGATCTCCTGAACACGTTTTAATTTGTATTTACAAAAAAATATATATGTCTAGGTATTAGCCTCTTAAGTCACCTTCATAAGATATTCTTGTAAGTTATCCACAAGATAATTTACCAAAAAATGCGAAGAACAAAGCTAACTCGCACGGAATTCGGATTCAGAGAAGCACTTGGTACGACAGATGCTCTTTGTAACTCAGGTTTTATTTCAGCGACGCAGAGACGTCAACTTCGATACTTATGTAGGCTTCAACGTCAATTCTGAAACCAATCGGCTTAGACGACGAGGTGATTTCTAACATTTACTACAATCAGGTAGCCGACATCAGAGTGGCTAACGAGTTGAAGGAAACAGTTTGGGTAGAATGAGTACACGTATATTTCCCCCCATATTAATCAATCTCTACATAAACATCTTTACATAAGCATCTTTAAGCTGGCACAAGAAGACATCGAAGAAGGCATACTTGTAA
This sequence comes from Sepedophilus sp. GC000190, assembly GCA_030264515.1. Classification (NCBI taxonomy): domain Eukaryota; kingdom Metazoa; phylum Arthropoda; class Insecta; order Coleoptera; family Staphylinidae; genus Sepedophilus; species Sepedophilus sp. GC000190. Next base: position 9,020 of record JARJED010210389.1, on the reverse strand, counting down.
ATGGAAAACTTTCAATAATTTCAGTTATCAGATGACACAACCTGTTTTTGCAAACAATTTGGAGGGGTTAGAGAAACTTATGTCTCAAATAACAGCAACCAGCCAAACTTGCGGCTTAGACCTAAATACGAAAAAACTAAATTCATGGTTTCCATCAACAACCAGATACCAAACAGACATCTAATAGTCAATCAATTTCCTATAACCAGAGTAGCAAGTAACAACATATCTTGTCACTAGTCTGAACGACCTATGCGATCACTCGTTGGAGATAACACAACGCATAGAGAAAGCCAGAGCACCAAAATGTAAAATCTTCAAAGATTCTAAAAATGAGAACCTGTTTACTTCGATGTTACGTCTTCTCTATTCTTCTCTATGGAGATGAACGATGGGCGCTAACCGAAGCGTCTATGAAAAAATATAGACCTTTGAAATTTGGTGCTACAGGCGAATTCTGAGGATCTCCTGGGTGGATAGTCAATATTGAAGTTCTACGCAGAATTGATAAAACATGTGAAATATTGATAACCGTAAAACGCCGGAAATTGTAATATTGCAGTCAATTGATAAGAAATTACCAAATCTACGGACTGCTAATACTGCTCATTCTGCAAGAGAAAGTGTACGGGAAAAGAGATCCAGGAAAAAAGGATTTCCTGGTTATCTAATTTGAGAAAATGGTTCTCATCGACCAATACTGAACTTTTCAGAGGTGTAGCCAACAAAGTAAGTATAGCCATGATGATCGCCAACTTTCGGAACGAGTAGGCACCACAAGAAGAAGAAGATGTGTATGTGTATGTTTGTGTTTCATGAAACTTTCAATGTTTTCATTTGTAAGATTTTCTTCAATCAAAAATCTTATCTAATTTGTTTTTAAACTATTAATTTCATTGGTAATTTTATATATCTTGTTTATTTATGTCGTAAAATTTTCGTAAAATGTAATTCAATTTAATATCAACTTATTTTGTTAATAACATTTCAATAGCTAATGCAATAATTCTCATATTTTGTTCTTCTTGGTTCTTGGGAATATTTAGCTAAACTGCGTATTCCTTTCACATTAGAAATTAGCTAAATTTTATACTGATTGTTCAAATAACAGTTTAAACAATCAAAATAATATTTACAGTTAAAATTGCATATTGAACAACTACTACAACATTTTTGACACCCGAAATGATATCTTCAATAATTTTGAGATTTTTATAGTTGATAAACAAAATTAAATTTTCTGTAGTAGAAATGACATTTTTGTCATAAAAAAATATGTTGATGTTTGAAATCATATTTTTAACAATTATAGTTTTACAAGAACCCGAAAAATATCTAAGAAAGTTTTTAATAATTTTATATAATATTTAAAATTCTTATAAATTTAATATTTCTACAGTTTTCTAAAAATCTTAGGATTATTAAATAATTAAATATTTTAATAATTTTCTCAAAATCTTAAAGAATAAAGACTTTTTTGAAATAATTTCACAATTTTTTTTTAATAATCTGGAAATTATATTAATTATTTTAGAAAAATCCTAAAGAACATTTGAACAATTTAAAATAATCCAAGAAATATTTAGTAGTTTGAAAATAAAATGGAGAATCTCCAAAAACAAAAATTAATCTTTATTGTTTTTGATAATTTAAAAAAATATATCTTAAAGATATCAACGCATTTCATTATTTTTCTCATTTTTTTTTTTATAAAACAGTATTTCTTCTATTGACAAGGCTGCTAGTAGTTAAAAATTCATGATTATTTAATAATAAACATTAAAATGTAAAATGTCTTCACAATTTTCAAAAATTATTGACACGTGACAAATGTTTCACACAGTGGCTTCGTCAGTCAAATAAATTAAGTGACATTTCGATGCAATTAATAAAATTTCAACTAATATAGTTGAAATATTATTTTTTAATAGCGTTTATTAACATCTCATTGGAATTTATTTAAACAAAAATCTGAATTTTGATGAGTTCTATTGAAATTACTTTTATTTCATGACTTGGAATTGCGTTTATTAAAAATTTTAGATATTTTAAATAATTTAACCGCATTTACATAGAATTTAATCGATTCTCATTGCTGTTTATTAAAATTTTATTAAATTTTATTGATACCTAAATACAATTTCTGTAAATTTTTGTTTTTAAGGATTTTTCAAGAATTTTCATAAAATCTTTAGAAATATTTAACAAAAAATCAGGAATGTTTATGAATATTCATGTTTACATAAAAAAATAAACATTGAATACTTTTGGGAACAACTAAATGTTTTCCAAGAATTTCTATAATTTTTAAGAATATTTTCACAAATATCGAAAAAAATTTATTTATAAAAAACATTCACTCGCGATTTTTGATTCCAGAATTTTCATGATATAAAACTTAATTTTTTTTTGTTTGAAGAGTTTTCATAAAATTTTCAAAAATTATAATAAATTTTCAGAATTTTAATTAATGTTTATCTATGAGTATTAGAACTATTTTTTCTATTTCTGGAACATAAGTTTAAAAAAAGTATTGATATGTAATTTAGTCCAAATAATTTTCAAAAATTGTCGAAAACAAAAAGCACTCGGTTTACCTCAAAAATTTCAAAATTTCTCTAAAAATTGCTGAAAGAGTTTTGCCAATTATCAACATTTTATTGAAATTGATAAAAATTAATTTCTATTAATATTTTTCAAAAAATAATTATTTCTAAATGAAATTTTAATGATTCACGAATCACATATCAGCATTTCATTATTTTTTATTGAATTTCACTAAAATGCTAAAATTTTGGTGAAATTTATTTTTGGTTTGTTAAAATTCAGGGAATTTTTTATTGAATTTCTTTTTATGTAATATTTCTTCAACAGATTTTTATTGCTTTTCATTCAAATTTTATTGGATTATATAGATATGCATGCAGATTTATTGATCTACAAATAATTTCATTATAATTTGAAGATTTGCATTAAAATTCCAACGACTTTCAATATTATTGTTAACAATATTTGGTTTTCAATTGTGTTCAAGTAGCACATGATATTGGTAGAACATTTAATATTGACCCAATATTGATTAAGTTTTATTTATATTTCAATGACCTGCCAATATTGACCCAATATTAAAAAGCAATATTATTTTTACATTATTCGTTTGGTTCAGGCAGGTTCTCTAGATTTCAATGATTTTTAAGAAATTTCATAAACATTCATTTGTAGGTTCTTCACATAGATTTTCAGGAGTTTTTATTGATTTTAATTAATATTTCATTGTTTTATTTCAAGTACACAAAATTTTACTCCCAACGAAATTTCAATAAAATTTCAATTATTTTTGATCAATTTCATCTCGTAATAGTTCACAAATTTCATAGAATTTTCTAAAAATTCAATAAAATCTTCCCAAAAATATTGATATTTTATTCAATTTATTTAAGTTCATAAAAAAATAATGAAACTCAAACTAAATTAAATTAAATGTACACAAAATTCAGTGCCTTCAATATAAATTCAATAGACTTCATCAAGATTGATTAAATTTTTTTTTTTAAAGAAATTCAAACAAACATTACATGAAAAACCAACGGAAATTCCTGAAATTTAATAAAATTATTTATTGATTTTTATCAATAATAATTGAAAACTGATAAAAATTTAATTATTTTTATGTAATATAGGTAAAATTTTCGCAAATTTAAGATTTGTATAAAACTAATAAAAAAATCTAGATTCCTAGTTTTTTATTAGGATTTTTCTAACATCTTTTAAAAGATTTTTGCAAAAAATTAATTTTTATATTTAAATTATTTTTTTGTAAAGTCAAGATATTTATAAATTGTATTTATGATTCTTTAAGATGTTTAGAAATTTATTCAGGAATCAATATTTTTGGAAAATCATTTAAGATAAAAACATCTTAATTTGTAATATTTTTTTTTAAATTATGATTCTTTAAGATTTCTATAAAATCATTCAAAACCCTCTGATAATTTTGGATAAATAAAAAATCTGAATGATTTTTCGAAAAACCTAAAAAAAAAAATGTTTTTTTTTTTTAAATATGTTCAGGATTATTTAAAAGAAATTGAGAAATAACTCAAAAATTTTCATGATTTTATCTAATGTATTTGTAAACATATTTTTAATTATTCAGAAGACTTTTGAACATGGAACTGTTTAATTTTTTAGAGATTTTTTTAAGTGTTTAGAATATTATACAAGATTATTAAAAATACTCCTAGATTTTTAGTTTTTTTATGACTATTTAAAAATATCAAAATTATCTATTTTTTTTAAAATCATTTAAACGATTTCAAGATACTTTATGATTTTTTGGGAAATTATACAACTGCTATTTTTTTTTATAACCTGTCAAAAAGAGAATGTTATCTCCATGCTTCTTTTACACAAATACTAAATATGATGATTATTCGCCACTGTCAAGAAATAATATTTTAACTATAAAAATTTAAAAATGCAGCTATTTCTAAATTATTAATTAAAATAATTTAATTTAAATGGAACTTTTCTGCATTTCAATAAAAATCGTTCAAATAAATTCATAAAAACAATTCATTATTTATTTTGCAATAATCGTTAAAAATCAACGAGCAAAACTCAAAACTACAATTTAAAATTAATTAAAATAATATGAAGGATAATTAAATTATAATGAAACATCAACTGTTTTCAATTACAAATAATCGTAACAATATTAAAATTGTTTGAAACCGTTGAAATTCATTGAAATAATTGTGATTCATCGAGAAATCTTTAGAAAAATTACGTGTTCATTTTATAGACTAGTAAGAAATAATATTAAATTTTAATTCAAAATACAAAGACGTACTAAATTCACTTAGTAAAATTAAATTCAGATAAAAAATTTAGCTAAGCTAACGATAATTTTTCATCAAAGTATAATTTTTAGATATACTTTGGTATATTTTTATTGAATCATATTAATGTGTATAAATTTTATGGATGTATCATTGATAAAACGATTTTACTACAAATTGAAATATTTATAGAAAATTTAAAAAAAAATCTAGATCTTCTGGATGTCTCTAAAGGCATTTAACACAATTGTGAAGTCTTTATGATGATATTAGTAATTTCTTCTGACCAAATGTAAATAATTAATTATAAAAATTAAATATCAAAAATATCTTTTTGTCTGTCCAAATATCAGAACGAATGAAGATGACCAGTGGCGGGTTACCCATTAAAGTAATGAGGAACGTGCCAATGGGCCTCAGGCTTTTGGGGTCCAACACATTTCCTGTAGTACTTTAAAATATAACAATAGATTTTAACCAATAAAAAAAAATGGGGACCCCAAATATTATTTGCATAAAAATCTCAACTATTAATGCAACTGACAAAATGTCGCTGTAACCTGTAACTATCAAATATGTTATTTAAATTGAAAATATTATTTCCATTTTTCAAGACAATGATCAGCACCACATATAATAGCTAATATTTAAAGAATTTACAATTGGCGCATGATTTAATTAAATATTTTCAACCAGTATATGAAGTACACAAGTTTGAGAAAAACTATATTAGAGCATAAACCGTTTAGCACCTATGATTCAATATCAACGAGTATGGGATAAATGTGCAGCAGCACTGCTTCAGCTAAGATTGACACACAAAAATCTGTTTTTCTTTATTAGATAAATTAATATTAAATGAAAAATATTACTTCCACAACCGACTAAACTTAAATTTAAACTTGAATTCTATCATTTTGACTTGGAATTTTAATTACAGCGTTCACTACAATTCTTATATTAAACTAGAACCCAAGACGACGATACAAAAGAAGAAGAAGAAAAAACGTAATTTAAATTGGGACGTCGAACGTCCGTAGTTCTTCTCGTCGGGATGTATTGTTGTCTCTGCTGAAAAGACGCAATGTAAATGCAAACAGACTAATCCCATAGCAATGTCACATGAGGATGCCTCTGTGTCGCATAAGTACTTCACAATGGAAGCAAACATGTCCTGGTGTCCCCTGGAATTAAAAAAAAAATGTTGCCCCAAAGCGTGAGGCCGTCCCCCGTCCGGTGCCGCTAAATTAAACAATCATAAACCAAAATCCGGCAGCAGGACTCTTGTGCAACCGAGTGGATGGGTTTCCAAAAGGAAGAATTGTGAGGATGGCAAGGTGGGATTATTACTTTTCTTTTCTGCAATCTGGATCTCCTTCAATAAGGGTGGGTGCACGTGGTAAAAGAAGAAAAAAGTAAATAATGATTTAAACCTCCCAATTATTATTCATAAAAATTTAAATAATGCCCGTCACATTATATTTAAAACTAATATTTAATAACGCAATGAAATACACATAAATTAAATTCTCGCATGTTTCCCGGAAATAAATTTCTGGAAAAATCGTACCACGTTATAAAGATTGTTCGAGCATTAATTAAGTGATATTGAAATAATTTATTCGGAAAAGTGATCTCGCGTGCCTGGCGGGCACGGAAAACGCAAATATAGCGGCCGCGTAATAACAGATATGTCGTCAAAAATGGTTTCAATTGCATTCCGTATCGCCCTGACGTGAGTGTAATTGTTGTCGGGGATCTGAAAGTGCGTGTCGCCCATTGTGGTGTAAAATAAATGACCGGAAATATTTAAGTAAGTATAAAACAAGCAAGTAGGTATATGATTACTTAGGGTGCAGTTTAAAAGTTTTTTAATGCTACATTTAATTGCATTATAATGGTATAGGAGCTTCCTACCAATTTATGTAATATTCTTTGAGTAAACATTTATTATTGACTGAAATCATTTGTAGTTTCCAATATCGATTCAGGAATAAAATGAAAGAAGTGAAGATATTGCTTAAATGATATACAATAAAATTTATAATTGTTATAATTAATGATTTGAATCAATTTTCTATTACTAATTGACAATAATTGGCTAACAACAAAATAACAACTGCTTAAGCATAGATTATGAAATAGCATTTGATAAGGTCCAGCATGAACCCTAGTAACAATCCTGAAAACTAAAAACATCGATATCGCGGATATACGAATCATTGAAACTCTGCACTGAAACCAAATGGCGAAGGTGAGAGTGGGAAAATATCAATGTTTAGGAAGGCCGGCAGGGGTGCATTTGTGGCGACTCGCGTCGCCACAATCTGTTTCGCCCAACACGTTCACACACACTACTGAAACTAGACACGTACCACGGTTAGATTTTGAAAAACAAAATTATGTTTAAAAAAAAACTACGCGCCGAAAAGTATGCGTCGACATCATTGACGGATCTACTGTTATTGATGAACGACGTTGTTTCCCCGGTTGCCTGGACACGTGAGGGAGCGGTGTGGGGGATGACAGAAGGATAACTCTCGACTGTCACCACCCACACATTCTGTTACAGATGCTCTTCAACTTATACTCCCAGGCAATATTCCAGGAAGCCATTCCTGAAGAAGAACAAACAGGATTGATTGTTAAGAGACGACCGATAAACAATATAAGATATGCGGATGACACGATGATATTAGCCGATAATATAGAAGACCTACAAAGAATGGTGAAATAAACGAAAACCAATAGCTTACTATACAGATTGACAATGACTAAACTAAATATATGATCATTTCAAAAATAGCAACAACTAACGCTAATCTTATCATCGACAGTATCCGTATAGAAAAAGTAACTAAGTACAAGTCCCTGTGCAGACGACAACAATAATCAGATGCAGAATAGAACTAGGCAGAAAAGTTTTTCTTAAAATGAGAGATTTCTTTTGGAATCACGACCTAAAGCGGAACCTTAGAATCAGAATGATGATGTCTTACCTGCTTCACATATTAATGGACGGCGTGGAAGCATAAAAATAAAAAAAATAAACCCCAGGTGACCAGTGCCCACGCAAAATCTCACACTGATGAGAAATCAGTCTGCCTCAATTCGGATTCTGGGGGAGGAAAAAGTTCGTTCAGACAGAAACAAATATAAATAAAAGAACAAAAACTGAAGACTACCAATACAAAACTACGAATAGTAACATACAACATTAGAACCATGAAGACCTCATAAAACTAGAAAATGAACTCCACAACATCAAATGGGATCTCCTTGGGATAAGCGAAACAAGAATATCCGGAGAAAAAACAACTCTCAAGTCAGGCAATGTGCTATACCAAAATATCTCTAAGAACAACAACGGCCGAAGAGGAGTGGCCATCATCATAAACAAAAAACTTGCCAAGTCAATAGCAAAATTTCAATCAATATCCAGCAGAGTCACCTGCATAGTACTGAAATTAAATAACAGGTACAGCCTGCAGCTGATACACGGATATGCCCCAACCAGTACCTTGGACGACGAAGAAATGGAAACATTCCTTGAAGACGTAACAAGAGCGATGAAATCAGAGAAGAGTCAATTCAATATCATCAGTGGGGACTTCAACGCCAAGGTCGGCCAAAAAGGGAAAACAGACCCAAACAATATTGGAAAATTTGGGCTGGGAACAAGGAACTCACGCGGAGACATGCTGTTAAACCACCTAATTAAAGAAAATCTATACTGTCTAAATACCTTTTACAAAAAACCGAAACAAAGGAAATGGACGTGAGATAGCCCCGATGGTATTACCAAGAACGAGATGGACTATATTCTCTCGAACAAAAGAAACATCTGCACAGACGTATCGACACAAAATAAATTCTAGTAAGGGCAAATATCTCGCTAAATCTCAGGATTGAAAAGAACAAACTTATGCACGCGCCTAAATTCCCAACATCAGAAGACCTAAACCATAAGAAGCAAGAGTACCAGGCAGAGCTAAAGAAGAAGCTAGAACCAACCGATAGCTTGAGAAGATTGGATATCAATACATTTACAAACAAGATAAGCGAAGACATCCACACAGTCACCAAGAAACTATGCAGCAAGGTCACAAACAACGAACAAAGAATGCAGATTAAGCCCAAGTACAATAAAACTAATGGATCAGAGGAAGCAAACATCCA
>JARJED010208526.1:0-15106 GCA_030264515.1 Sepedophilus sp. GC000190 | reverse complement strand
TTTGACTATTATTGCATTTTTGGTTGTGATGAAGGCAGTTTTCACAATATTGATTCAAAATTATTACTCAGCACAGCTAAATAGTTGCTTACAATAGAATAAATCAGTTTCTGTAATTTTGAAAATTATTTCTAATTTTCGAATTTTTTTGAAAAATTGTTTTAAGACTTTTATTGCATTTTGGGCTGTGATGATGGTAATTTTCGCAATTGTGAATCAAAATTATAATAATAATAATACAATAAATAAGATTTTGTAATTTTGAAAATTATTTCTAATTTTCGAAAAAAAAATGAAAAATTGGTTTAAGTCTATTATTGCATTTTGGGCTGTGATGAAGGCAATTTTCATAATTTTGATTTAAAATTATTACTCAACACAGCTGAATAGTTGCTTATAATACAATAATTTAGTTGTTGTAATTTTGGAAATTATTTCATTTTTTTTTTTAATTTTGAAAAATTGGTTTGAAACTTTTATTGAATTTTAGGTTAGGATGAAAGTAATTTTCACAATTTTGATTCTAAATAATTAGTCAACGCGGCTAAATAGTTGCTTATAATAAAATAAATCAGTTTTTGTAATTTTGAAAATTATTTTAATTTTTTGTAAAATTTTTAAAAATTGGTTGTAGACTTTTATTGCATTTTGGGTTGTGATGAAGGCACTTTTCAAAAATATGATTCAAAATTATTACTCAACACAGCTGAATCGTTGCTTACAATAAAATAAATTAGTTTTTGTAATTTTGAAAATTATTTCTATTTATTGTATAATTTTGAAAAATTGGTTTAAGGCTTCTATTGCATTTTGGGTTGTGATGAAGACAATTTAATTTTTTTTTATTAAAAATTATTACTCAACATAGCTGAATAGTTGCTTATAATAAAACAAATTAGTTTTTGTAATTTTGGAAATTGTTTGTAATTTTTGTTGCATTTTGGGTTGGGATGAAAGCAATTTTCACAATTTTGATTCAAAATTATTATTCAACACAGCTGAATAGTTAGAATAAAATAAATTAGTTTGTGTAATTTTGAAAATTATTTCTATTTTTGGTTAAATTTTGAAAAATTGGATTAAAACTTTTATTGCATTTTGAGTTGTGATGAAGGCAATTTAATCTGTGAACTGAATTATTAATGAATTATTTTTATTTATTATTTGTTAATTTTAAAGCTGTTGATTCTATTTAGACGCCATCTGTTGTCTGGTCATTCAAGTTAACAACATTAATATTAATTAAATGAGTGAATCACAACTTGTTTCATAGTCAGTCGAATCTTCTTTCATATTTCTGAATAAGATAGATAGTTAATGAAGACAAAAGAATAAGTGTAGTTTGAATTAAAAATTTCTGACTCGATGGATATGGTACTTCATAGCTCAGTTGGCAGAGCAACGACGTGTAAAGCCATAGGTCGACTCAAATCCTTTTAGAATAATTAATTTTTAATTCAAATTTAATTTCATTTGTTTGTAGGGAACTACAATTATTAGTAAATGTTTACTTTTATAATGCTAATAATAATAATATTTCAATTTTTATTGCATATTACTTGTTGCCATATATTCGTTCATTAAAGAAAATCATAAATAGTAAAACCTACTACTCGTTGAAATATACGAACATATTTATAAACAACAAGATACTATATAATATATACATGATCTTTATCACGTTATGGTATTTCAAAATACGCTTCCGGCGCTATCAAGATTTGCACCAACAGGTAGGTATGTATTTTTCGAAACACTAGCATTAAATATTACAAAATGCTAGCCAGCATATTACAACTGCATAATATTATTGTAGAATATCAAAAAAATACCGAATCCATTTTCGTTCACCTTTTCGTGCACTTTTTTGTCCACACAAAAAAGCAACCAGAAATTATAATTAAATGCATGAGTTTGCACGATAATAACATACAATTATTGCCAAGAAGACAAACAGAACATGTTATGCTCTATATTTACGTTTGTTTTTTATTTATATCAATTGGAATTGTGATTTATAATTGGATTAATTAATTTAATTATCGTTTTCCAAAAAAACGAAAATGCATTATTTGTTGTAATATTAATTTTTTGTAATCCTTGTTAATCAATCATCTGTCAAGAAAATTTAAACCTGTAATCTATTATTAAATAAATATGAAATTTTAACTTTTGCAAATATGTTTTGAATATATATGTAAAGGCAGAGCCACACGATGCGCAGAACATTTGATTCTAATGTGGGCCTCCAACGTTTATGCTGGCATTTATATAATGTATACTGACAACAGTTCGAACGTGTTCTAACATTTGAAGCTCGTAGTTCGACCATCGGCCACATGATCCGTTCAAACATTAAGCGTGCAACGTTGGAGGGTGTTCATAGAATCGTGTTTCAGCGCCTTAAGTTGTCAAATCGTTTAGAGCTGAGTAAAGTTTTGTGACTATAATCAGTTCAAAATCAAGGTGTACTGAACACCAACCATTTTTCTCACAATCAAACCTTATTATTAAGATATCATTTGCAGCCTTACTTTGACAATGGCGAAATACCTAAACAAATTATGCTTGTCCAAGGTCATAAATAATTCTTTTCATAATTCCACGATGCGATATCTCTGATATTATTATTATTATTATTATTATTATTAAGCTCTATTCAGAGAAATTCATCGGTGTCATTTTTAAAAAGCAAAATTAGTTATGCTTAATATCAGCATTATTTCCTGGTCATCCTCCTTCTAAATACACTATACTCACTATTTATTTATCATAATCTTTCCAATTGAAAAAATAGTTTTGTATTTATTATATTAAAATATGTTATTGTTATAAGTATTAATTAAAAAAAAAGCAGCCTAGTATTATAATTAAGCGATCATTCATTGCTTTAAAAAGCATTCGGTTAATTCGGAAAAATAGAAAACTCCGAGTGCAAATTATCTACTCAAACAATAAATCAAGCATTTTTTTTTAGTAATTAATCAATTAAATAGTTAAAAGCAAAAAAATCACACTGAAGAAAATAATATAAATTCGCCAAGCGTTTTAAGCTTGTATAGCTCACCCCAAGGAAGGAGCGGTGTCTTCAAATAGTTTACGCAGTTGCTGTATGTCCCCGTAAATTAAGGGGCGACGCCACCTTCTGTGGGCGCTAGGATTACACAAGATACAACAGTTTTAAATATAGGTCTTTCGCAAAAAAGTGATAATTAAACTAAACTAAAATGGAATGGAGTAATAATAATAATAATCAAACCACCTGTAAAAGTGCCCAGAAGAATAGTAGAACGTAACGGAAAAAATATGCGAAATGAAAACGTGCTGATCGAAGAGTTAAAAAGTAATAATGGGGAAAACGAAAACTCACCTTCGCAACACCTGTGGCGAAACATCCCCGTCGCTGAAGTCGCTGCTTTCGAAGTGCATTCTTCCTCCTTCTGTGGCCTTCAAGTACGATTCGCGTCGCATCACACGATCCTCGTCCGCTGTTTCGCAAAGAAAAAATAACAAGAAGCAATGTAGAAAACGATCTCGATTGAGGAATTAACGGTTTCCATAATATGCCAGAAATATAATGTCAATTTCTTTTTAATTAACAACTGTCACAATAATATTAGTATCACTATTTTGAGTACATTCGGAATTATAAAAAAAAGAGGACAAATCAAAGATTATATTGATACTGTCTTCAAATATCATTAAAAATACTATTAATTATTATGTAAAATTGTTAAATCAACTTAACCTCTATTGCACAATGTTACTGCCTACCCCGCAAGGGAATGGCGTGATGGGTATGTATGTAAAACTGTAATACCTTTTTTTTATAAACTTTTTAATGTGATTTTAAAGTATAAAAAAATATTTAAAAATATCAATGCATTTAAAAAGTTGATTATTAACAATTTTCCAAAAAAAACTTTTTTGAAATTTCTCGAACGATCATGTGATTTTATACAAATTTAAATTTTTTAAATACATTGCAAAAATTAACAAGAAAATAAGGTTTCTTATTTTTTAATTTTACTGAAAAATAACAAAATCAGAAAATTAAAAAAAAGTCAAGGGAATTTCCACTAATTATTATTATAATTAAGTTAATTAATTAATTTTCCAAATTAAAAAAGTAATTTTAAAAAAATTAAATAAAAATATTAATGCATTTTGCAACTTTTTCAATAAAATCGTATGATTTTTAACAATTTTCCAAAAAAAGTATAACATTTTAATTATTTTCTTTCAAAAATCAAAGCAAGTTATTTTAATTTTTTTAATAATATATTACAAAAAGTTACAAAAAACTTTCAAGTTTCATTTTTATTTTAAATAGAAGCATTTTAAAATATAATCAAATGATTCTAAAATAATATAAAAAATAAAATAATTTTGAATATCTTGCATATTTTTTAATGATTTAATTTCGGATTTTTTGAAAAATTTATTGTTTTTGACAATTTAAGTAAAATCGAATTATTTTGAAAACGTTTCATAAAATCAAATGATTTTGAATTTCCATTTTTTTTTTTAAGTTTAGAAAAGATTAACAGATTATCAACAATTTTCTAAATAAAATGGATTTTGTATATACCTTTTCACAAAACCAATCGATTTTCAAAAAAATGTTGATGAAAATTAAGGAAAGGCGATTTTCAAAAAATTTACAAAAATAAGGATTTTTCAATTTTCTTCCAAGAAAAATCAAGTTATTTTGTTAAAAAATCGAGTATTTTTAAATTTTTCACACTTATTCTTCAAAGCAAGTGGTTGGTAATTGTTACAAAAATGAAATGATTTTCATCAATTTTAATTTATGTAAATTGAAAAAATATTTTTATCAAGCTCAATTTCAATAAATCCTTTTTAATGCCATAAAAACTAAGGTTTTAAGAGTTTTTTTTTTCATAAAATCAAGTAATTTTCGGAAACTTCTTAAAATTCTAACGAAAATCAAGGGTTCTTCAAATTTATTGTAAAAAACATGATTTTTAAAAATTACAAAAAACTAAAAAATCACGTGATTTTGAAGAAAATTTAATTCTAAAAAAATATGAAGCATTTTTTTAAATTTGATATTTGGGTAATTTAACGCCGTATGTAATCCGGCACAGTGAAATTTTACAGGTAGATAGCTGCTGTTACTCTACCGCTTGTCTCGGTATCTCAGCGGCAGAGTAACAGCAGCTAAAGCTGGAGGTCGGGGGATCGAGTCCCCTCTGAGACATTAATTTTTGATTTACATTTTTAATTCATTTCTCTGTAGGTAATACTACGTAAACTAGTAGCATTTTTGTTAATTTAAGAAAAATCAAAAAATAACTGCGAATTTTCAATTGATTTTCAATAATTTTCTAAATAAAATCGAAGATTTTTTTTCACTAAATAAAAAATATTTGAAAAATGTTGCCAAATTTTTTTAATAAAAAACTAAGAATTTTTTTCAAATCTGCAAGTTATTTTTATAATTTATAATTTTTGGAACTCGAGAATTTTTTATTTTTCTCACAAAATTAAGGGATTTACAAAAATGTATTCATGTATGTCTTATAAAAAAAAAAACAAGTCATTCACAAAAAAATAAAAAAACAGTTTTCAGCAATTTCATTTTTTATATATCAACATTTAAAAATTACTAAAAGTCAACCAATTTTATTTTTTTTTCAAATATATTTTTTTTCCAAATTTAAAAGAATATCGATTATTTTTTCACGGAAAAACATGTTTTTCTACAATTTTCCAAAATATGAAACATTTTTAAAGATTTAAAAAAAATAAAGTGATTTTCAACAATATAAAAAATACAATTTTTTTCATAAAATCATTGCAAAAAAACAAATAAATTTCAAATAATAAAAAAATCGGAAATATCAACATTTAAAAATTAATGAGAGTCAAACAATTAAATTTTTTTTTTTAAATATAATTTTTTTCAATTTAAACAAAATTCGATTATTTTTTCCTGACAAAAACGGGTTTCTAAATTAAAAAAAAAAAGTTTTTAAGGAAATCAAGTGATTCTCAACAATATAAAAAAAGCTTTCCAAACATTTTTTTTTTAAATTAGTAAAGAGTAAGCAATTTTTTTTTAAATCATCTAAAAAATTAAATAATTATTCTTTCTAAAAAACAAATGTTTTCAACAATTAAAAACAACATTTTTTTTAATTTTTCAAAAAACGCAATTTTTCAAACAAGTTTTTTTTACAATATCAAAATTCAAAAACATTCCGGAAATTCTAACAAAAATCAGATTCTTAAAATTAATTGCAGAAAATCAAGCAAATTTTAAATAATTTAATTAAAAAAATAAGAATTTTTAAAAATATATAATTTTACGAATTTTTAAGATATTTTTGGCAAAATAAAAATCAAACTATTAAATTTAAAAAAGTCAATGATTTTTAAGAAATTAAAAACTGACTACAATATTTCTAAAATCTACTATTCCCACTCGAAGATATCAGAATTTTTTATTTTAAAATTGTAAACATACCTAAAAAAATAAAAAAATAAATTGAAACATTTTTTAAATAACCATGATTTTAGTTTAAAAAATCAAATTTGAATTTTGACGCGATGCAATTTTTTTGTTTTCGCTTTTGGGCGCTGTATCAGTGACGATTTTGCGCAAGTCTCTGAAATTTTATACTCTGTATATTATCCTGATTCTCTTACAAACTACCCCATTGTTATACCCGTACCGTCCGTGTTTGCATAAATACGAGAAAAAGGAACATCTTTATTGAGCCCCAATATTCAAGGGAAAGATAAATGATACACAAATGAGAGCTGAAAATAGAAACTTGAAGTTTTAAAAATAAAAAAATGAAATGTTAAAAATCCCGGACACAATCAAAATCCCCCCCATGTTCCTCGATACCCTAAGAATATGTCTGAAAAAAACCGGAAGCCTGGCAACCCGACCAATAATCCAAAGCATAATAGTTTATCTGCCAAGCGTCCCTATAGTCTGTCTCCAAATAGTCTATCTCCCAATAGTATGTATGTTGGCGTTTGTAGTTGGGGTTTAGCTCCTATTTTCTTCACTATTACCAATAGTATGTTTCTCAATAGTCTGTCTTCCAATAATCTGTCTTCCGATACTTTGTTATTCCTATACTCTGTTCCTAAATAGTATGTCTCCAATAATATGTTTATAATAGTATGTCTTCAAATAAACTATCTCCCAATAATCTGACTTCCAATAGTCCGCCTTCCAATACTCTGTTTCCTAATAGTCAATCTCCCAATACTATGTGTTCTAGTAGCCTGTCTCCCTATATAGTGTCTCCCAATAGTCTGTATCCCAATAGTCTGCCTCCAATATTTGATCTCTCAATAGTTCGCCTTTCAATAGTCTGTCTTCAAATACTCTGTTCTTTAATAGTATGTTTCCGAATAGACTGTCTTCTAATAGCATGTCTCCCAATAAACTGTCTCCCAAAAATGGGCCTGCCAATAATCTGTCTGCCAATAGTCTATCTTCCAAAAAGTCGACCTCCCAATAGACTTTCTATCAATAATCTGTCTTCCAATACTCTGTTCCCCAATAGTTTGTCTTTCAATACTTTGTTCCTTAAAAGTATGTTTCCCAATTGTATGTCTTATAATAGTATGTCTCTCAATATACTAACTCCAAACAACCTGTCTCTCAATATTCCGCCTCCCAACACTATGTCTCTCAATAATCCATCTTCTAATAATATGTCTTCAAATTCTCTGTTCCCCAATAGTCTGTCGTCCAATATTTGGTTCCGAATAGTCTGCCTTCCAATAGAATGTATTCTAATAGTATGTCTCACAATAAATTATCTCCCAATAATTTGCTTCCCAATAGTCTGACACCCAATGGGCTGTCTTCTAATAGTATGTCTTCAAATAAACTACCTCCCAATAATCTGACTACCAATAGTCTGTTTCTTAACACTATGTCTTCCAATAGCCTGTCTTCCAATATTCTGTTCCCTAATAGTCTGTCTCTCAACAGTATGTATCATAATAGTCTGTCTTCCAATAGTCTGTTTCCCAATAGTCTGTCTCACAAAAGTCTGTCTCTCAATAGTCGGTCTTCCAATACTCTGTTCCTAATAGTCTATCTTCCAATACTGTTCCATAATAGTTTGTCTCTCAATAAATTGTTTCCTAATAATCTGAGTCCTAATAGTCTGCCTCTTAATAGTCTGTCTTCCAATAGTTTGCCTTCCAATAGTCTGTCTTCCAATAGTCTGTCTTCAAATACTCAGTTTCCTAATAGTCAGTCTCCCAATACTATATGTCGTAGTAGCCTGTCTCCCTATATAGTGTCTCTCCATAGTGTGTATCCCAATAGTCTGCCTCCAATATTTTGTCACTCAATAGTCCGCCTTTCAATAGTCTGCCTTCCAGTACTCCGTCTTCCAATAGTCTGTCTTCCAATACTCTGTTCCTTAATAGTCTGTTTCCGAATACACTGTCGACCTCCCAATAGACTGTCTCACAATAATCTGTCTTCCAATACGCTGTTCCCCCATATTATGTCTTTCAATACTCTGTTCCTTAATAGTATGTCTCCCAATAGTATGTCTCACAATATACTGTCTTATAACAATATGTCTCACAATAGACTGTCTTATAATAGTATGTCTCTCAATATACTGACTCCAAACAATATGTCTCTCAATATTCTGCTTCCCAGCAGAATGTCTCTCAATAATCCGCCTTCCAATAATATGTCTTCAAATACTCTGCCCTCCAGTAGTATGTCTTTCATTACTCTGTTCCTTAATAGTCTGTCTCCCAATAATCTGCCTCCCAATTTTTCTGTCTCCCAATTAATCTGTCTCCAAATACTCTGTCTCCCAATAGTCTGTCTCTCAATAGTATGTCTTCCAACAGTCTGCCTTCCAATGCTCTGTTCTTTAATAACCTGTATCCCTTTTGTCTCCCTATAGTCTGTCTCTTAATGGTTTGTTTTCTAATAGCCTGTCTTCCAATACTCCCAATAGTCAGTTTTTCAAAACTCTGTTCCTTAATAGATTATCTCCTAATACACAGCCTTCTAATAGTATGTCTCCCAATAAAATGTCTCCCAAAAGTCTGTCTCTAAATAGTCTGCCTCCAATTGGTCTGCCTCCCAATTGTCTGTCTTTCAATAATCGGTCTCCCAATAGTATTTCTTTCAATATTCTGTTGCCCAATAGTATGCTTCACAATAGTATGACTAGTCCGTATTCTAAATAGTTTCCCCAATAGTTCATCGTTCAATTGTCTGTCGCCCAATAGTCTGCCGAACAAATTTCCGTCGTCCAATCGCTCACGTCCATTTGGTCGTATCTGGAAGATTGATTTAAAAAACTTTGTGCCAATTTATACTCATTCCATCATGTACCTATTTAGGTTTTTAGACGCTTTTGAAAAAAAGTATCTAATAACGACGTCAGTTCCGTTCGTTCGTCTGTCGCGTCAAAAACTACAAAACCGATCTTGATGAATATACTTATAATTTCAATGCTAGGGCACTCTATATGAAAGTAAAAACCGATAAACAGTTATATCTTTTAAATTACGAGATATATGTAAAATTAAATAATACCATTTGATTAACAAGACAAAAAATTACAAATTTTATTCTTTTTACTTTTTAAATATTTTTAAAAATAAAAGAGATAATATCATGAAAATTGATTTTAATTTTACGCACGCTGTACCTACGCAATTACATCAAAAGCTACATAATCGTGGTCACTCCTACTTGTTAACTACAATGACAACCTCTTGGGTGGGAAGTGATCCTCTTGGGCGGGAAATGGTTATTAGATCCCTTAGGAGGGAAGTGTTCGCAAAGTTTTATTTTTTTTATTTTTAAATTTTTTACAATTTTTAAAAAAATTCATAATTTTTTTATTTTCGACAGTTTTTCTATTTTTTTTTTATTTTTAATAATATTTTTGCTATTACATTTTTTGTAAATTTTTACCGTTTTTAGAGTTTTTGACAATTTTGTGACAATTAGGTGTTTTTCGACCTATTACACAAAATGTTTACAATTTTTTTCAACTTTCTGACAATTATTGACTATTTTTGACAATTTCGATTTTTTTACGTTTTCTAATTATATATACTAATGTTTTAAATTTTCGCCATTTTTCGACTTTTTGGCATTTTCGACATTTTTGCTATTTTTTTTTTAAATTTTGACATATTTCGACCTTTTGACTAATTTTAGGCTTTTTGTATTTTTAACTTTTTTATAATCTTCTCGACTTTTTGACGTTTATTTATACTAATGTTTTTAAATTTTCGCCATTTTTCGACTTTGTGGCAAATTTTCGACTTTTTTACTATTTCAGACAATTTTTCTAAATTTCTACTGTTTTGAAAATGTTGGTGATTTTTCGACTTTTTTGCTAATTTTCAACTTTTTGGCGTTTTTCGACTTTTTGACAATTTTCGACATATTATTTTTGAGAATTTTTGACATTTTTCGATTTTTTGACAAATCATCAACTTTTTGGCGTTTTCAGACATTTTATATTTCGACGTTTTTATAATTTTTTTTAATTATTACTGTTTTTAGGGTTTCCGAATTATTTTTGACATTTTGACAAGTTTTAAATTTTTTGATGTATTCCGACCATTACATTACTATTATACACAATTTTTTTAAATGTTCGCCATTTTTAGGCGCATTTGAAAGAATTACTAAAGACGTCAGGTCCGTCTGTCAAAAACTACTGAATCGATTTTGATGAAATCTGCTGTAGTTTCATTTTCAAGGGCATTTATATGAACCCAAAAATCGATAAACTGTTACATCTTTTAATTTACGAAATACATGTAAAATTTAACAGTACTATTCGATTAACAACACAAAAAACTACAACTATCGCTCTTTTTACTTTTTTGTATTTTGAGAAATAACCGAGATATTTATGAAAATTGATTTTAAGTTTACGCACGCTATACGCTATTACAATTAAAAGCGTATAATAGCCACATAATCGTGGATACTCCTACTTGTTAACTGTAATGACAACTCTTAGGTGGAAAGTGATCCTCTTGGGCGGGAAGTGATTATTTTATCCCTTAAGTGGAAAGTGTATGTAGAGTTTTTTTTAAATAATTTTTCGGCTTTTTACAATTTAAAAAATGTTCAAATTTTTTTTATTTTCGACAATTTTTCAATTTTTTTTGCTATTTTTAATTTTAGACAATATCTCGACTATTGTAATTTTTGTAAATTTTGGACGTTGTTAGAGTTTTTGACTAATTTTCGACTTTTTTACATTTTCCGACCTAAATGGTTAATTTAATACTATTTTTTCGATTTTTTGGAAAAAAATTGAATTATTTGAATTTTTCGATTTTTTTATAATTTATTATCGATAATTTTTGAATTTTTTTTACATTTTTCGACTCTGACACAGTTTCTACTTTTTGGTGTTTTTTGACTTTACATTTCGACTTTTTTGTATTTTTTCACAGTTTTGAGAGTTCATTTACTATTTTTTTATGTTTCCCCATCTTCTATTCTATTTTTGAAAAATGTTAACTTTTTTCAACCAACTTTACAATAAATTATTGTACTTGCTTTTGCTTGAAGTACGTACGTTATAGGTTAACATTCATGAACTATATTATATATTGCGACTTTTTTATAGCAATTATGATTTAAATAAGAAGTTGAAGGTTGATAAATTATGCTCACAGCACTGCGGTTGCTCCTCGGCGTCTGTAAAAATTAGATTTTGAAAAATGAGCGCAGGATTTATGAGCGGGGTAATTGCGATAATTCGGTTCCTGCGGGGGCACAACGATAATCACGGTTCTGAAAGGATCGCTTAAGTGTGAAATTTAATGATGAATAAATTTTCATGGCTTCTTAATAAATATCAAACTCCTGCATTGAAGAACGGCTCTCGCATTATTTAACGATTTTGCACACACTATATAATGTGAACTATAAATTTCGCTAAATGCATTTGATGGTTTTATGGAATTATACAGAAATACGTTTAATTTTTATTATTCCAATTTACTATTTTAATTGAGCCTATGAGAATCAGAGTGGAATAAGTAAGAAAACTGTGTTTTGAGATACAAGAATTAAAAAAAGCACTCAAAACAATTTAAAAAACTTGACAATTATTACAGGAAGTCAACAAAAACAAATTTTATTTAGGAAAAATAAAAAAAATAAAAATCAATCTTTGAAATCTCTTTAAATAGACAGCTCATCAATAAATTGATTTTAATTTATATTTACGTAAAACTATCTATTTCATAATGAAATCATTTGATCAGTGAGAATATATAATTTATTAACTTAAAAGAGTTTTTCGCATGTATATTTCCAAAATTTAAAGAAACATGTTTGAGATGTTTAAATATATTTCTGGTATATTTTGTAGACCTTTTTTTGTAAATTGTTATTAAATTTGCTGAAAACTTGGGTTAAATACTTACTGAGGTTAGTATTTTTAGTCCGCCGCACCACCAAAGGTTTATCAACGCAAACTGCAATATAATCAAATTAATTAATAAAATTAATATTTAAAATAAAACTGTTTGAGGCGAGATATTTGTTTTAATGGAGTTAATGATGCATAAAAATGGAACTACCAGGTTAGTTTCAGTTAGTAGTATGGATTTTCAAAAAATATATAATCATTTTTTCTATCTACTACATTACTTTGTATACATACTACTAGGAATTTGTTTCCTTTGTTAGTTCTTCACTATGAATAACATTCTTTCTATATACACTTACAACTGAAGAAGTATAGTCATATAATATAAATAGTGTGGATTTAAAACTAAATGTATTTTTTGTTCGTATTATATAAAATTGACTACCACATATTGTCCAGAAGTAAACGAATTTATTCATTTTAAAGCCAGATAGTCAGAAAATGTTTAAACAATACTAAAATTTGTTAATAAGTGAAGAGCAGAAAATGAAATAGCAGTCGACCGGTTTCAGCGTTGCGCTGTGCTATTGTCGAAGACTAATATTATTATAAAATCTATAAGTCTTGGCGATGGCATAATGCCGAAACCGGTCGAATCCTATTTCATCTTCTTCTCTTCAAATGGCTTTTACCTTGAATAATAATTTCATGAATAAGCATTGCCAGCTTGCAAGATAATTGGCAAGACTGATAGATAAAATCTATCATTGTTAATAATGTCTCACACAAAAATAAGTTAACTTAAAAGTACTAATAGGGTAACTACAATTTACTCTTGGACTTTATGGCATTCAAGATTTTTTGACTGCAACAAATTATTGAAAATAAAATCAAATTATAATACACTTTACAAAAATTATCTAATCTAATGAAATAATGTCTGTACACAATGCAAAATTGTTAATTTGTTAATATGTAATGAGCATGACTTATCCTACTATTGTCTTCTTCTTGTAGTTACCAGTCCCAGGACTAGTTGGATACATATTTCCATACTACCCTATCATGTGCCAATCTATTGTACAAAAATGTTTAATTTTTCTTCAAGTAGAGCAGGGGAGCAACTTCAAATTTTTAGAAGCAAGAAATATAGGAAATTTTCAAGAAGCGAGTAGCTGGCAAAATCATTATTTTTTTAAATCATATTCAAAAACATAAAACTTATCTTAATCAAAAAGTTACATGTGGATAAGATGGTGACCCTTTTGGAATATGTATTGAAGTTTTGAAAATGATTTA
The DNA here is from genome assembly GCA_030264515.1 of Sepedophilus sp. GC000190. Classification (NCBI taxonomy): domain Eukaryota; kingdom Metazoa; phylum Arthropoda; class Insecta; order Coleoptera; family Staphylinidae; genus Sepedophilus; species Sepedophilus sp. GC000190. The sequence goes on along the minus strand of JARJED010208526.1, from coordinate 1,418 downwards.
AGTGGTACCAGGATTAAAGCCCTAGTCTTTTGGAAATTCTGTTTAAAAGCTTTATAAAAATTAAAAAAAACTATGATTTTAAGGGTAGGCTGGTAACTTTTACTGTAGAGTATTGAATATGATACAAGTGGATACCAGAGTTAAAGCTCCATATTTTGGAAACTCTATTCAAATGCTTTATCCAAATAAATAAATAAAACTATGATATATGTGAGTAGGATGGTCACACTTGAGGTGTACTATTCAAGATAATAATAATAATAATACCATGGCTACAAAGTCCTGGTGTCTATTGGTCATTATATTTGATCTTCGAAAAATTGTAATTCCCAATACTATTTTTTTCTTTATGAAATTAATGATGAAATTTTAGTAACTATTAATGTTCGTATGAAGATAACATGAATGAATGTTAAAATCAAGAAACCTGGAATAGTGGTAAGTCTTTTGTATATTTGGAAATTGCTGAAGCTTGCAAAACTTGTTCTTCTCACATCATAGTTTATATAACTTTGCCTTTTGAATTCATAATCTCATTGTTAAGACTTAAAAGAATCATCACATTTCTATTAGACTTAACCCAGCTAAGTTAAATAGAAGAGTGACAAACTTAAGAATGATTCCAAAGTAATGTATTGTTATGTTTACACTAAAAACCCAAATGTTTTGTTATATGAGTTAATTGAAATGTTAACATATTTTTGTTTGTTAGTTCGATAAAAACTATAGCGAAAATACATCCACCCAAATAACTGTAACTACCTGGTTGGACAGGTGGTGGTGTGTCAACCGTAGATTGGGGTGGTCGAAGGTGCCTGATCGGGCGCTTCGGGGCGCCCAGATCTAACTGCGTGGGTCTGGATGGGGCGGTGGACTTTTGTGATGGAACTGGTGGAGCCGGCGTCACGGATACCAACGGCATCACGTGCAACCTCTCCACCGATTCGGGAATCAAGGGTGAGTGATAGGGCTCGTGCAAGAGATTTAGAGGAGCCGTGTCGATAAGTTCGTGCCCTTAAAAATAACAAACATACATTTACAAACACAATGAACAGAGGAGAATCTATAAAGAATGTGAATAGAGATAAAAATAGTGTGTTTGGTGTAGAAAAATAGTATAAGGAGTAAATGAAAATATTTCATTGCTATAAATATAATTTGAAGCTAAAGACAGAAATTGCTTCCAAATAGAACTTTTAATGAAATTCTTTCTTGTTTTGGAAGTAATCAATAAGGTATTCCAAAGCTTGAACTATCTGTCATTAGTTGTTTTTTGCTTCACATAGTTAATAAACAAAAGATTAAGGTTGGCGTATTTCTCTCTCTGAAATCTTCAGTACAGGACATCTTTAAAACGGCTGAATCAATCTAAATGAAACTTTTTGTGCTTATTACAAACTATATTTGGAAGAGAAAGG
>JARJED010207450.1:0-10080 GCA_030264515.1 Sepedophilus sp. GC000190 | reverse complement strand
GTTAGAATTCAATAACCGGCGTGGCACTAGCCAGGGCAATAGTTGTTTGCCAAGATTGATTAATTTTCGCAAAAACAAAGGGTTTTTTATATTTTATATATATATAGTTTTTGCAGGTGGAGTGTCTGGTGTTTTGTGCTTCTTGCATTTGCATTGGATGACTCATTTTCATCTTTTAACAAAATAATCATTTGAATAGTTCTGAACACAGAAAAAGAAAACACACCACATCACGGCGTCTAGGGGATATCGATAACCTCTGCACATAACTGCAGGCTGTACTAGGTACAATTCCTAAAGAGCACAAAATGCTAATAAATGTAAACTTCAGCGTTAGGATGGTAAAACTGTCCTAAATAAAGATATATCGAGTCAAATATGAATAAAAGCGGGGAATTACTGGTCCCGTTCGCCCAAAGCAACCGAGAATCAACAACAATCGACCACAAACCCCAGTACATCTTCTGGATTAACACGAGCGGACATAGTCTGCAGTAGACTCCAATTTTAAATTATAGACATCTGCTTCATCTCAGCAGACCTTGGATCAGACCACAATCTTGTTCCCAGCAAGACAAGATTCGGAGCACAACTAAAAAAGAAACTTCAACATGTAGTAGTACAAAGGCTAAACATCGAATTAATCAAAGACGAACGCACGAGAGCTCTATATAAAAACCGATTAACATAAATATCATTGAAAGAGAAACACAAGACAACAACAACAACGTCGAAACCAGCTGGCAAAGGATTAAACATAACTGGAAGATGTGGTGTATGAACAACTTAGAAGATCTGGGACATGAAAAAAATAAGTCAACGAATATGCACAATCCCAAGTAATATCCAAGGAAGATTGCGTAAACTACTTCAGACAAATACATGAACAGGGAGCTACCAAGCGAGTTACAAAAACTGCATCTGCAAACATTAGCAAGAGCTCTAAAAATGTAATGTTTGAATTCGACGAAATATACAACGAAATAATAAAATATGCCATTAGCTCACACACCGGCAAAATACTATCCAACAACTTGAACACAAGCATTACCATCCCAATTTTCAAGAGCAGGAACAAGAGGCAGTCGGAGAATTACAGAGAAATAACCTTGCTAAGCGAAGTTACGAAACTAATTAAAAAAAAGCACTAGCTAGCAACATCTCAGTTGTGATTCCTATGATCGAAGAACAACAGCAAGGTTTCCGAATAAGTCAACAACAACATATTAATTTTGCAAAAGGTCGTAGAAAAGTCCAAAGAGTACGACAAACCGGCATTTATGTGTTTTGTGGACTTACAAAAGCGTTTGACAGCTTGATTCATTACCACCTTAAAAGAAACCGAAGTGCCCGAAAAAATTAAAACATAATTCCTCATACATAGTTTACTTCAAATGTCAGAAGTTGTTTAGGTAATTAATACTGATTAACCTGCTTCTTCGTGTTGTTATTCTCTTATATAATTTTATTGTTGTGCTTTTTTGTGTAATAGTTCGTTAAGTGGATTGCTGCAAAGGGGACAGTTAAGAGTGTTTTGATTATTAGTTATATATTAGAGCCTTTCCTTTGGCTACATATTATTTTTACTTTTTTCTTTTTTTTTATAAAATTAATTAAACCTAATATTTAGTTATTTAATATATTTTAATAATAAATGATTTAATTATATAATATAACATCAGTATTTATTTATTAAATTAAAAATAATACACAATGAAATTCGCTCCTATTAAATTCATATAACAATTTGAAAGAGATGAAATTGGATAAAATTTATGAAGCAACAAGGAAATGAAAGAAAAATATGTACTGTGACTCTCATACATTATGTACGAAAAAAAGATTAGATAAACATAAAGAGATGCACAAATAGGAATTGTAATGAAAAGATGAATGCGAAATGAAAGTAATAAAGAGCGCTCTTCCCTCCCCCGAGATGCAATCTCTGCCTTACATTTTTTTTTTCTGAAGACTAAAAAAAATAACTGCGAGGAGAGGAGGAAAAAGCGTGCGCGAGCTACGCGTTATAAAAAGCAGTTCTTTTATCTCCGAAAATAAAATCCGGTGCTGTTCTTTATCATGGCGCCATTATATGGAATGTGTCACCCGGCAAAGATTAATTAACTAAAAGATGCAAGAACAATGATCTCTTAGCGGCGCGCGATCATTCCTCTATTATTTTTTCCTTGTGTGCGTTTGGAATTCTGTGCGTTACAAGCATTAGCACTTTGGAAGGTAGGAATGGGCGACAACCTTTCTTCGAAAAGTTGATTGTATCCTTTCATCTCAAAAAGAAAAAAGTTTGTATGCCTTCAAAAGGCAATTTTAATTGTTATTTTTTTAAAACATGAAATTTTCATCAAAACAATTTATTAATATAGCTTACAGATAATATTATAATATAATAATAAATAATTCCAACCTTCTCTGGTCCAGAATTGGTCGTTCAAACGCTCATTTTACTCAGTCGATTCAGAACCCTTTAAATAATCGATTGCAATAATAAACTCGAGTTCGAAAAAAAATTACCTATAATGTTTTGAAACTAACCTCCTCATATATAATATTACTACTACTGCGGATATGATATGTGTAAAACTTTTAGTAATTAACACTAATAAACATTATATTATATTATTAGCTAGATATATCCGTTGAAAAATCAACGGCTGGCTTAGTGAATTTTAGGTTAGAATAATCCACACTGACACGACATTGTGTGAAGTTTGTTGCATAAATCTAAATTTTCTCTTAAATCCTATAATTTTATTTTAATACTTGATCCTGAAGGATTTCCGGAATAAAAACATATTCGTGCACCCCTTTCGAGATATTTTGACCATTACAGAGGACATACACTGGCAATTAAATATATATATTTAATGCTGGGTAATAAACTATTGATATATTTAGCAAAACATAGATAAAAAGAAATTGCAAATGAATTTTTATCTCGATATAACAAATTACCATTTTCACATATTATTATCAATCGGTTATTGTTCATCAAAAATCACGAGTGCCGATGTGATCACATTAAGCGGCGATCAATTTGCCTCAATATAAAGTTGCGTACAAATAAACAAAAAGGCATATGTATCATTTACAGGTTTTCTAGCTTTCTATTCTTGTCATCGATGTTATCAATTTCAATAAATGCGAAACAGGAAGCGCCACAACTCGTGAAATACGTTTACAAAATGGAAACGGTCTGGGAAATCCGCAAGTCGCGGAAGTAAAACCGTTTATCTTGAAAATTCGGCAATAACGTGAAAAATCGAAGCCGGAGGGGAAAAAACCCATTTGCATGCCCGCCGGTCCCGAATCCTGATTGTATTTTCCTCCAGGGCCGCGTGAGTTTTGTCTCAGTTCGTTCCGTCAAGGAAGAGCATTCGAATGCTCCTTAAACGCCCGGCGAAAAGCAGGCAACCAGGATACAAAATGGAGGGTTTAAAAGTGGGTGAGTCTAGGAGGGTGGACAGTACACCCCTGCCATGGAAGACCATCTAGGAAAAGACAATCTCGTTCGAGATATTGGATTATTTGTTGTGTACTTTTCTGTATCGTCAAAGGAAAACAAAGAGTTTGTACATACCGCCATGCACGAATGTAATAGCCGATTTCATATCTTGTTTTTTTTAGAGCTCTACGTGAATACGCCACTCGATTTTCAATCAGCTTTTTGCAAACCTTTCCCTGGGATGTAATAATGTTTTGATCATATTCTCTAAACCATTTAAAATAAAACAATGCATTTCCTTTTATAATTATATTAAATATTTTAAAGTCTAAAATTATCTTCATTATACTTTTTTTATTAAGTATTCAAAAACAATACACTTAAAACAAAAACCGATTTCCCATTTGTTTCGAAAACAATACATTTTCATTCATACAGCTCTTTAAAAAATATTTTGGGTGCTACACACAGTTGTGATTTAAGGGGTAAATGCCCTCCATAAAAATCGAGAACTAGTTCATTCCCGCTGTCGAAATATATGCCGGCAACATCTGGATATCACATTAGTCCACCCTACTACGCACCTTTATTTTACGCCTGCTTCAGAGAAAAAAAAAATCACCCCTCCGACAATACATTTTTTAATAAAATCTAATGGGCATTAAGCTAGATGATGGTGTAATGAATGATTTCCTACTAGAAGTAGAGGTTTTGTAGAACAATTATGTGCTTAAATTGCTCGTAAATTAATTGGCTCCGACTGTGCATGTGCTCATTCAGCTGCTACGATGTTAATTTTAATTCATTTTATGCATTTCCTTTGTTAAAATTGTAATTATGTGTAAGATATATGAAAGCCAGCTTTATTTTTATATGTTTTTATATGTTTGATTAACAGTAAATATATATAGGTTCAATTGGTGGAATCATATTTTTTTAGGTATAAACTTTATATTAGTTCCAAATATTTTAATTATAAGAATAAGCCGAAAATATGTTACTGTTTGTTTTCCTGGAATAGTTTTGACCTTTTGTTAAAAGGAAGCAACATTCACAAAGTGCAGGGGTAATTGGCAATTTTGTATTCGTTCAGAAATTACTTTGTTCTTCAAACGTAACATATCGTCTCTCCCAAGTCAAAACCACTAATGTTAAAATGCACGTTACTCTTGTTGTCCTAGTATGTTACCTTTAACACTCAAGATTTGAGAATATAAAATTTGATAAAACATGTTGAACCTATAGCGGATGGTCGATTTAAGCGAAGAAATCGAAATATCTTGAAAAATAAGCATCGTACGAAAAAAAATCTCAGATGAAAATTTAATATTGGATGGGGGAGGGGTAGCGGCATTCACTCGTGCTAAAATTAGATCGCGCCGCCCTCCCTCCTTTTAAGGGGAGCGGAGTAACTTTGAAACCTTAAATGGGAACCCCTATTTTTTTATTGCAAATTCAGATTTTATGGCAAAAACTAAGAAGGTTTTAATCGATTTTTTTTAATCTTTGTAGATGGTGCTGCATTCGGCGAAAATTAGTTAAGTTTCGTTTTTCAAGAAAATCCCACGTTAGTTATTACAAAATGATGCAACCATAAAAAAATGTTTTATTTAAAACATTATTTTCTGATCACCGTAGGCGTAGGTGGGGCTGCAGTAGGGACGTATTTTCCTATAAATTCAATTACATCAAAGTTAGCAACCGAGTGAAAAAATGAAAATAATAAGCAAATAATAATCGAGAAAATATTATTTAAGTACTGATTTTATTTTCATTTTAACATGCCTGACTTTTTTTTCGATTGCTAGTAATTATGTGCAATATCCATGAGTTTTGCCCTCTACAAAGATTCTAAAAAATGTTTCGCTTAAAAACTTCATAGTTTTTATCGTAAAATCTGAATGTTTGTCTGGAGAATCCGAATCTGCAATAACAAAATTATTATTTCAAAGTTACCCCCTCAAAAATATTAACTTTCCACCTGGGACATTTTTTCGTACGATGCATGTTTTTCGAAATATTTCGATGTCTTCACTTAAATGGACCACCCGGTATATCTAAGTAAAATTAGTTGTTCTTATTACAATATAGAACATATTTTTAAAACTTGTGGTTTCGATCTTGACAAAAATGATATACCGGGTGTCTCAATTGTTCTACGCTTATTTACATTGCATCAAAAGTTAGAAACTTGAAATTTACACCAGACATACCAGAAACTCTTCGTATTTGAAGTATTATGAATATGATACTACTTCCGGTCGAACTGGGGACATTATAACAAAATCTTTTTTTTAACGACATCTTCATTTTTTAATAGATTCGGATTCTACACAAAATGTTCATTTCAATGATTTATATCAGGTAATATTTTCTTTTAAAAATGACGTAAATATTGTATTTTAAGTTTAATAATTTTCTTATTTTATTGCTCGCTATGTTGCTTGCGCAATTCAAAAAAATATAAACTGCATGAGACAACCAAAATCAACAAAAATATGTAGTTTCAAAACGAAATGGCTAAAACTACAATTTTTTATTTTTTTTTTTATTTTTAAAGCTATTTTACAATTTTCTTTAAGAATTACATTATCATTAATTTTGTCAATAAAAACGAAGCAAATTGCATTTCTTAAATAAATATTAACATACTGCAGAATTGAAAATAAAATCAATAAAAAATAAAATAAAATGATGTCAGCAAATTGTCTATTTTTACATAGAAAATGTTTATAATGTTAAATCGTATTGTATTTCATTGTGTTTCGTTAATCAATTTTAAATATATATATTTAGAGTTGTGTTTACAATTTCCATTTTAATGTAAATTACAACTTACCTTCGAATTCTTTATTAGATAGTAACGTGAAAACAAGAACTTACCTGAAACAAGAAAAAAACAATATAAATTTTAAAGTAATTATAAATTAACATCAATTTACTAAATCATTTAACATCAAAATTAAATATTTTCGGTACAGAATTGATAATCCAATTCAAATAATCACAACAATAGTTAAACATAAAATAATAATTAGCTGCAATTTCAACAGAACATACGAATTCAATATGCGCCCGTGATTATTTTATGGCAATCAGTTAGTTGACTAAATCCAATATAAAAATCAAAATAAATTTACGGGCATTGATTTTTCAATTCAACTGAAACTAACGTTCCTGCATATTGAATGGAACAATCTGTGGATGTTTCAGCGCCTGAATTAGTTAGTGTTAGCGGTCAGCTAACAAGACCGGTATTAACCCTATGCGTCCACTATAAATATTTGCCGAACGGAAGCGTTGCAATTATAGGGCACAAAAAATCGAAAACAATTTTGATATTGGGATGCCACACACTGTTTGATCATTTGTAATCAACCAAAATTTAAAAAAATCAGTTGCTGTTAATTAATTTTATTATTTATATATGTACATGTACATAATTAGCATGCTGAAAACACAAATTTAATATGATTTATTAATTTTATATATACATAGTAAATTAAATTAAAACGAGGAAAACATATTAAAAAAAACTACGGTATTCATACTTTACGAGAGGATAATCTTCTTGTTTGCCCATTTGTCAGTCCACTGATGGACAATAAGAGTTCATTGTCATTGTGTGTTTTGTTAGTTTTACACAAGACATATAGTTTATAGTGTATTGCGAATTACAATTTCTAAGATAATAAATTCATTGTATAGCCTATATAGCCTGTTCAACCGTATTGATCCTTTTCGCAGCAATTTTTTGAAAGAGTCGTTCTACAGTCACTAACTTACTGCGTGTGACAATTCTAATTAACTATTTAGATGTTTAAAATTTAGTGGTCATTAATGAATTGACATTTCCACTTTCGAAATTATACTTTGGCACTTTTAAATGACATTTTCAGAGCTCGATTAACAAACGCAACTGTTTATATACCATGTTTGATGTTTTTTTTATTAATAATCACATAATTAAATCAAATGAGAAAATGTTCGCTTACAAAATATTTTTAACTTATTAATGTATATCTTGCACATTTTGAAAGATTAGGTCATTAGATCATCATTGTTTTGGAATCATATACAGGGTGTCTTACCAAAAACGCCCCAAGTCATATAAAATAGATAAAAGTGAGTCCAGTTTCTTTATTTTTTTTAAATTATCTTCCAGGTCAACCGACTGTCAACTTTTATTTTACAAATTGATCTAGTAGATATTTGTTTTTAAATCCAATAATGTGTAACACTTTGGTGTTTCAATATGTTTCTTAAATTAATTTCTCGTTAATAGGTCAATTTATTTATAGTACTCCATTAACCTGCGATACGCGGCCCTTGTTTTAAATTTTGGACGCGTGATATAAAACCCGACTTGTATAAAAATCACTATAATTGCCAGATTTTTTTTTTAATGTCAAATCGTCCAAATCTTACTTTAAATAGAATTAATGAAGTTTTTAACACTGAATTGGGGTCTGCATTTTTGAATAGGGTCCACGGGCGGTCCGGATTTTATAATAAGGGTTCGTAGTTTACTTTTGAGCCACATATGTAAGTAATTTAATAAGAAATATTGCAATACTTTTGTTTCATTTAATAATAATTCTCATAATAAATGAAATGCAAGAAATTGATTTCACTCATTGCGTGCTGCTAATTAGGATTCAGCTTTAAAGTGAAGAGTATGAAAGCATGTCACTTTAAACACTGATGGAGATGCAATAAACACCGACCCCCTATTATATTTATTTTTGTCAAGTCTAGTGTCTTCGAGCATACTGGGCGAATGATAAAAGCATTAAATTGATGCGATGACCATTGAGCTTCCTAATTCCGCGTTTGCGGACGCCCCATCCAGTTCCATTCATCTGACAGTGATGAATGCAGGCGACATCACGTCGATCGCTTCCACCGAATTCACAGCCGATAGAACCAGACAATGGCGACACTCGGACATCATAAATCAATTCGTATGACTGTCCATGTCACACATTCACCACATAAAAGGCGTGTTTACGATACCGAACAACATTAGATTTATCATCCACCTAAATGCACTACAATAGCCACAAAAAATATATGATAGTTTTAACCATTCATTAAATCCGTTTGTCGGTGATAAATTAAATTTTATACTCAGTTGAATACGCCCATAAGAAAAATTTTAGTGTGCGTTGTCAGATGCAATTGCAATGTAATTTTAAATGTGATTGATATGAATTCAAAACATTTTAAATCATATACATAAAATTAGAATTCTTAGTTTATACATATAAATTTAAATATTCACTCATTTCGATAAATTTGTTATTGAAATTAATAAGTACATAAGTAAGTATATAAATTTGCAAAGAAGTTGGGTTCTTCAAAGTGGTGATTAAATTTTAGCATATTACGAATTCAACATCTTATTTATATTTGTAAAAACAATTTGACTCTGGCAAACTGAATTTTAAAAAATATGCCTAGTAATTGAATTGGTTATGTTATTGTATAAAACAAGCAAGTTAAATGGATTAAATGTAGATTTTACGCACTGATTTAATTAATTCTACTCGGTACTTAAAAATGTTATAATAGGTACTAGAAAACTTGTATCCTTAAATCAGTTTATTATAAATTGCATTAGCTTAGATATATATATAATGAAAAAATGATAATTTCGAATATTTTTACTATTAAATTTTCATCATTGTAATTTTCGTGATAACCTACAATTCATTGTATTTTACCTCCTACTTTTTTAACGACGATATTCATTACTGCTAAATAAACCATTCGACACAAAAGCATAGCCAGGTTTTGTGGAACGGGCCAGAAATTAATTTATGTTACAATTTCTTAACGGGTAATTTGGAAATGCCGTCGTGATACATTAAGCAATCTAACTGCCATTTTAGGCAACTAAATCTCGCTTAATGTCCCTTAAAAACCGCTAAAATTATTTCAGAACTATAAAATTAATGTGGAATAAAGTTGGGGTGAGCACGGGGACGATGTCGTTTGCATACTTTAAAAACAATTTTTAGTTGGAAATCCGTTATTAAATCGCTGGCGAAACGGGGGCGGAATACGCAAGGAAAGTTTGCGGTGAATTATTTATCGTCTGCGGTTTTCGATTCGTTGAAAGCGTTTTGTGAACTGTGGTTTTTGCATCGATTAGTTCGTACTGATTGATTGGCGAGAATTGATTCGGTGCTCCTATTGTGTGCACGTAATTTTTTAGTAATTTTCAATTAATTTTAAATTAGATTGAAAATAGGAACGCTATTTTCTTTATTTTCTCATTCATCTATCTAGATATTGATTCTTGGTAGGTACTTCAACATTTCTTATAATTGATTAATTACGGTGTATGTAATGGTATTTCTAAGCGACAACAAAATGTACTTACGAAATTAATTGAAAAATAAAATTTGGTGTTTAATTATCATTAAAACATTTTATGTTTAATACAAAAATCAATGTTAAGTTAATAATTGTTATATTATAAAAGTAAATATTGTTTTTAGAGTATTTAATTTGTTCTAAATCTTTGCAATTGCACGCTCGGCATTGCACTCATAAAATCCGCGACGCACGATTTGTGAAATAATAAACAACACATGCGCGCTTATTAATAATTA
>JARJED010206295.1:0-10290 GCA_030264515.1 Sepedophilus sp. GC000190 | reverse complement strand
GAGCATTTTTTTCAGAAAAACTTATTAAAAATAAATTATTCGGCTATTTAATTGAAATAGATGTGGCAAGTTTGATAAAAAAATATTGGGCCGTTTTTGAGAAATTCTCAATATATTGAAATACAGGGCCTTCTTAATTGTTCATGAATTTTAAACCAAAATTAATTTTTTATATAAAAATATGTATGATAATGTCATGTGGATGGCCACATCAGATTTTTTAAAATTAATTTCTTATTATTAACTGTTTTTTTTTTTATTTAACAAAACGAAAAACTGATATTTTAAAAAATAAACTAATTTCTGAAGAATCAATAAAATGATATAATGTGAACATTATATTAAAGTTATTTCTTGACAAAAACAAAACAAATAAATGTTAAAAAACAACACTTTATTAAAAACAATTAGTTTAAACTCAATAACTATTTTTTCAAAATTAATATATTTTTTTTAAATTATATAAAACTCAACGATTTCTTAAAAAGTGGCATAAAAATATCAATTGAATTGAAAAACTAAATGAAAATTTAAAAACTTCCAACCAAAATATCACAAATTATATGAACATTTTGAAAAAAATAATGATTTTATAAAAACATTTTTTTAGAATATATAATTGAAAAATTAGAATACACAAATAAATTCGTATAATTTAAATGAAACGTTCTAAAAATACAACTCAATGAAATTTCGCAAAGGGATTAAGATTTTATAATTGTTTTCTGATACTTCATAAAGATTTACAAAAACTTAAAGATTTCTCATAGATGTTATTGAAATATTAGAAGAAGAAAGCAAGTGTTGCAGCTACAGCCACTGCCTGAAATAAGATTACGTTAATTTGTTCTTAGCTTGCACAACTCATTTCTATTAAATTTTTACCTTTCAGTAATTATTTTTATTTACCCTATCTTAAGTATCGAAGAAAAAATTAGAAGTATTAGAAAATACGAGAGGAACTACATACGAATTTGTTTCTAACAAATAACAAATCAAAGAAAATATTTTTTTTAATTATTAAAGAAAATTTTAGAAAATAAGTAACATATATTAAACCGAAACTACGAAAATCATAAGCAATGAAATTAATTGATAATTTAGGTAATTTAAAAAATATTGAGGCAGAATTCAAAAAAATATATTAAAGAAAAAAATAATTTTGAAGAATCATATCAAAGAAAATCTGACACATTATCTACAAAAATAAAATGAAAATAATATCCAACTAATAATTATAATTATTCCCGGAGTTTAGCTAAAAAGTTGATTGAAATTTAATAGAAAAATTGTCGGAATTCTTAAAAATGAAGTGGAAATAACTGAAACATGATAAATTTTAATGAAATTTTCCAGTAATTAATACAAAAATTAATGAAACTAGATATGATTCAATGTAATTTTGGAATATTTTCCTGTAAATCATCAAACCTCTCTCGAGTTTTAACGACATTTGAATTTATGAGATTTTAACGTAAAACAAAAAGTACCTATGAAATTAGCTATACAATATTAATGAATTTCAATAAAACTTAAAAAAATCAATTAAAATTCAACCCAATGTATTTAATATCAAAAATACTATGAATGAACCTCTGCAGAAACTTGATTGAGTTCGTTACGACAAAATTAAAACAAAAATTAATAAATTTCATTTAATTTAATTTAAAAATAGTGATTGATTTTGCTTAAATTTAATAAATTAATTTAATTAAATTAAAAAATAAATTTCAATGAAAATTAATTAAATGCGACGAAATAATTTGACTCACATTGAATGAAATAGCAATAAAATTACATCAGAATCAATCAAATTCCGCAAAAATCGGAAAACTTTATTTAATATTGATTGAAAGTAAAAAAAACAGATTTTCTCAGTTTTTCCAATGTTTGAATTTCTGAGATTTTAACAAAATCAGCCTAACATTATCACTATTATATATGAGAAAATCTTTAAAATCCGTTCATATCTGAAGCAAATCCTGAATAATATTCAAAAACATCTTAAATTTAATGCGTGTTATGAAATTTAAAAAAAAAGAAGCAATATATCAAAAAGTTTGAATGGAATTTCTCTAAAATCGATGAAATTGTATTGCAATCCATAATTTGTTCATAATTTCAGAGAAATCTTGTAAATAAATCATTGAGTTCATATTGATTTCACAAGAAGAAACGTTTTATTATTTAATGACTGAATTATGAAAAGTTTGCATTTAAATTTCAGCCGAATAGATTTTTTTATATATTTTTAAATTTATAGTTAACACTGGTAATATTTCTAAATGGTAATTCACAAAGTTTCAGTTTCTTTTTATATATTCCAAAAATATTTGAATAATTTCTAAAGTACTATTTAACAATTGAATTTTCAGGAATTATTAAATACACGTTTGTATCAATTTGAATTCGATATTTTTAAAAATTCTCAAAAAACTTAAGTATTTACCAATTTTAGAAATAAAGAAAATTCGCACACTTTTAAAGAATTTTTATTTAATTTTTTATTCAATAATTTCAAAGAAGTTCTTATTTAAAAACAAAACAAAGTTTTTGAAATTCTTCAATAAAATTTGAAAAAAGTTTTTTAGTTTTGACAATTTTCTTGAACGATTTTAAATTTTCAATAATTTTTATAAAGAAATTAAATTTTGGAAGCCGTAACTTTCTTAGAGTTTATCATAATGATAAAAAATAAAATAATGACTTTGTTCAATACTTTATAATAAAGTTATAGTTTGAAACTTTATTATAAAGCGCAAAGAACGCAACCGTAATTTCAATACATTCGTATCATTTTCAAGAGATAAATAAATAGTAAAAAAAAAATTAAAACTGTATGACAATAACGGAAATTATATATCTAATGAAAATAAAAATACATTTAATAAAATATCGTACCACTGGTTGTCAATGTTACTCAAGTTTTCGGCACACAAAATTTTTCAATTTAGCTTGAAATCTGCATTTCTTTGCTGCAAATTCGCTTAATAAAATGTAAAAAAGCCATAAAAACGAACATGTTTATTTACATTTGACATAAATTCGAATGCAAATAAGGAAAATAAATTATTTGGAAATGTTTGCGCCATATATAGTTACGTTTTGTCTTAGTGGATATAATATAAATGAAGCAATACTAGAAATAAAATTAAATCATCACAGAAATATTTAGCTATACTAATTATAGTTAGTTTATTTATTGTGTCTAACGAAGAAACACAAAAAGGGATTAAAAATATTTCATAGAACCATGTGAAATTCGCATAGAGAAATTGTGCTTGATTAATATTATGGAGATCAATATTAATTAATTGTAAAGGAAATTGAAATGGAGTGATATATTTATTTCTCAATGATTTTGAAAGAATAATGAAAGATGTATGTGCTCCTTGCATTGCGGAATTCCCAAGCAATATTCTTCGATCTGCAAATAACAATGAATGAATCCGCAATTATGTGGAGCAGACAGAACATACGTACGTGTTAAACATGTGTGGATAGATTCGACAAATTTTACGGTGTGTGCCCACTATTAGATAATGTGAAAGAGTTTTGCCGGTTGGAATAGCGAAAGTGATGTGGAGGTATAAAAAGCGACGAAGACACGTGGAATTTAAACAGTTCAGTTCTTGAACTCGGGACACAAATTTGTCGTGCAGCCATGAAGCCATTGGTGAGTCCAGCGATGGAATAATAATAAACAGTGATTTAAGTGTTTTCTTTATTTTCAGCTGTGTTTTGCGATCTTAGTCCTAGCTGCAGTAGCCCTCGGGTCAAAGGCGGCAGAGGAGAAGAAAGCAATTGATGATGGCGATAAGAAGCAGAGCAAGCGCGGATTGCTAGATTTGGGATACGGATATGGTGGCGATTTTGATAATGGTTATCATGTGGGGATTGGTGGACACGAACATTCAAATTTGCATTTAGGCTGGAATAGCCATCACGAGCATGATCATCATCATCATTCGCATCATTATGGTCCTGTCGATTTGGGGCACTCAACGCACGTGGATAAAATAATTACTTACTATAAGGGAATCCCGCAGCCCTACCCTGTGACGAAGCACATTCCGGTGCCAGTGACTAAACATATTCCTGTGCCTGTGAAAGTGCATGTACCACAACCCTATCCGGTTGAAAAGCACATCCATGTCCCCGTGAAAGTCGCTGTAAAAGTACCAGTACCTGTACCACAACCCTACCCAGTTGAAAAGCACGTCCATGTTCCAGTTAAAGTATACGTTGATAAGCCATACCCAGTTAAAGTATATGTGCCACAACCATATCCGGTTGAAAAGCACGTGCATGTACCAGTGAAAGTGCATGTACCACAACCGTACCCAGTCATCAAGCACATTCCTGTGCCAGTCAAAGTAGCAGTTCATGTACCTCAGCCTTACCCCGTCATTAAGAATGTGCCAGTGCCAGTTAAGGTTCACGTTGATAGGCCTTACCCCGTGCATGTACCACAACCTTACCCTGTACATATCATTAAGAAAATCCCAGTACCAGTAGAGAAACCAGTTCCTTATCCGGTTAAGGTGCATGTTGATAGGCCTGTGCCTTATCATGTCGATAAACCATACCCTGTACCAGTAAAAGTACATGTACCACAACCATTCCCTGTAATCAAGGAAATACCAGTGGAAATAATAAAACATATCCCATATGCTGTGAAAGTACCAGTCGATCGCCCATACCCAGTCGAGTTCACCAAGCATGTACCAGTACATGTTGAAAAACCAATACCAGTTCATATTAAAGTACCAGTACCTGTACATGTGCACGATCATCATGACCATCATGACCATCATGAACACATCCAGCATCAGGACCATCACGGGCATATCGAGCATCAGGATCATCACGGCCATATCGAGCATCAGGACCATCACGGCCATATCGAGCAGCATTATGACCACCACAATCAACACGAGCACATCGGCCATTACGGTCACCACGAAGGGCACCACTATTAATTCGCCCCGTGCCAAAACAAAAATGTGATCTTCATTCCTCGCGTTTGTTCCTTCTCATCGCTTCCCGTAATTGTTATATTGTTATAATGCCAAATTGCGTTTCGCATCTTACCCTTGTTTATCTTAATTTATATTATATTTTATAATAAAAAAACTACATTAACATTTAATTTTTTTCCCACTAAATTACGCAATAATTTCAGCAAAATGAGCTAATTGCTGATCTCCTTTCGGGATAAAGGTGCACACAATGGAAAATGGCAACAACCTCGTCGTAATGTTTTAATTATGGCACTGTTTTCAATGTCGCTGTTATTATTTTCATTTTCGCATTTTCGATATGTTAAGGAATTAATGAAAGCGCTGGCCTCGCCCAAAAAAAAAATAAAGTGCAAGTGAAATTATTAATTAACAGGCCGAAAGTGGGAGGAAAGAGAAAAAAGCCAGGAGCCAGCTGTTATTTATAGAAATCAATGGCGGAAATGTCGTTATGAGTTTTGAGCATGTGTGTTTGTGGTTCTGTTGTTTGGGTGTGTGCACAGGTTTTAATTAATTGTCATTAATCATCGATTATTCAATCAGTTGATGGACATTTGAATACTAAATCAAACTTTAACTTAATTTAGTAATTACAAGTGCATTATTTAGAGCTTTTATTTACAATTAATTATAACTCAAACGTATGTTATAATAAGTAATAAATTACACTGCACTGCACCTAAAAATAGTACCTGAATCAGATTGCAATTTAATGGAAGTGAAGCTGCTGGTACTTATATGCAGAATGCTATTTAAATTTAAGTGGCAACTTTCACATCTTTAAATATTTTTATCGCCGTTTTTATTTTGCTGTTTTAGTATGCATTAACATATTGCAGTAATGTAAAATTATTGAAATTAAGTTAATATATAGTGTCAATAAAATATTAATAATGTTGTTATATTGCTTTATTACTAGATGAATACATTAATAAATAAATGTGATTTATAGTAAACATTCATTTTTTGCTTATTTATATGTACCTACAATAAAATGAAACCAAATTTCTTAAACGAAATTTCAATACCTACAACCTATTTCAAGATATGATAATTTTGATCTCGAAAAATATGCATAGTACATTTCGGAAGCTACTTTTAAGTCTTAAATAGGAACCCCAATTTTTTATTGCAGATTGGAATAGTACGTCAAAAAATATATAAGTTTTACTCGAAACATTATTTTCCATTCATTATAGAAGGCGCTGTAATAAAAATTTTACCACATCACATTTTCATACGTATCTCACAAACGGCTCAATATTTTTTTATCAAATTTGACACATGTGTTACAATTAAATAGCCGATTAATCTGTTCTTCTCTAGTTTTTCTGAAAAATTGCTTTATAATGTAGTTTACCTGAACAGGTATTCAAATTTACTTTAATTGAAGATATTTGAGTACCTGTTCAGTTTAACTATCTTTTAGAGCATTTTTTCAGAAAAAATATTCGGATATTTAATTGTGATTACATGTGACAAGTTTGTTAAAAAAAATATGGTGCTGTTTTTGAGATACGTATGATAATGTCATGTGGTCAGATTTTGTTTTACAGCGTCATCTATCATTAATCGAAAATAATGTTTCGAATAAGTTACATATTTTTTGACGTACTATCCGAATTTGCAATAAAAAATAAGGGCTTTTATTCAAGATTTTAAAGTTGCCCCTCCCCCACCCTCAGGGTTGTGGGTGGGGGTCGATTTTGGTATCCTTTGATAGCTTTTTAAAAAATATGAAATGCGTGTCTTTTGTCGTTTCCCGATACAATGCGTATTTTTCGAGATGTTTGACCGTACGGGGTTTTTGGGGCACCCTGTATATCAAAATTGACATTTAATAAACCAAACAAATAACACAAATGTCAAAATATGCGCTTTGATATAGCAATATTGATACCATTTGTCTGTAAATTGACTTTATAGCAATAAAAAAATTATAATTTGGATTTAAATGAAATAAATAGATTTTAAAAATTTCAAAATGATTCAATCATTGTACAATTTTTGACATTTAAATATGCAAATTGGTATTCGTAATGTTCCGATTCACATTTACCTTATTAAAACCAATCTAGTTGTTGGCAATAAACTACTTTTAAAGAAATATTATTTTTTATATTTGATCAACAAAAACCACAATTATAATGTCAAAATTGACATCACAACATTAAAATTGACTTTGAAGTTATTAGACTGAATAGAGTGAGTGTTCAAATTTCAAATGTCAAAATCGTTATTATATGCGTGAGTCGATATGTTGAAAATAAAAATTCTTATTTTGATTTTATATAAAATGGTTTCTAAATAACAAAATAGGTGGTTGTCAAAATTGACGTCTTATACATTCAAATTGACGTCAAGAATGTCAATGTTAACGTTTTAGTAATATTAAACTTATTACATAAATATCAAAATTAACATTTGACAACGGAAAAGTAGTTTTAAAGCAAAAGTCATTATTGACATTTAATATATTTTCACCAATTTTTTCAACAATTTTGCATTTGTTTGATCAATTTTGGACTTCTTGACCAATTTTTTGCCGTTTTTCCACATTTTGACCAATTATCGTGTTTTTGACCAATTTTCGCCTTTTAATTAATTTTCGACTTTTTGACCAATTTTCGACTTTTTGACAGGAAATTCTCGGTAGAGCAAAGTTAACTTTCCATAGAGTAATATAGATATAAAAAGGTTATCTAAAATCTGAAAGCGCATTTTTGACAGTGTTACCAAACGTTAAACCTTGCTAAATAAATTTGGCAACGCTGTAATAATAACAAAATACAATTTTTGCGTTTTTCGTCACGTATTTTAGAAAATACTTAGGCCATGTTTGGTGTCTAAAAACGTGGAATTTTACGCTTTGCAAGATGAAACTGTTTATAAATTTGTAGCAAGCGTAGGAATTGCAGTTTGATTTTTTATTTTTTTATTTTGAAAATGACATTTTCGATTGGGGGGTTGGAATTCGATTGTCAATTATGTCACGCCTAATGGTCTTTTCTAAAAATTTCAAAATTCTTCATTCAGCAGCGGCAGTCGGCCGCGCCGGACCCTTGAGATAGTCGGAGAGAGCAGCCGCCTCCCCCCATCGCCAAGGAGAGTGGACGGCGCGAGGGCACACGGCGCCGCCATCGATCGCCGGCACCTCCGTCGTTTTGCGCTGCCGGTTGGAGGGCGCCGCGACGCCAACCTCGAAAAAATCGTAGACGAAATAAAAATTGTACAATGTCGGACGGCGAGGGACTCGAGTACTACATCAAGTTCCCAAATTCGGGCTTCAACTACGGCCAAAATAACGGCGACGGGGATTACGTGTTCGTCGTCGACGAGGAGAAGATCCCGGTGATCCTGCTGTTCGGCTGGGCCGGATGTCAGGACAAGTACCTGGCCAAGTATTCACAGATCTACGAGGAAAAAGGGTAAATTGTTTTAAGATTGAAATTTAGAATTGTATTCAGTGTAGAAGCTTTAGGAACTGTAAGGTCTTCTATCAGCTATAGGTCTTCTCCTTTGGAAAGTTTGCCTTTGAAGAACCTCACAGCAGGCAGTGGTGGATTACCCATTAAGGCAATGATGCATTTGCCCAGGGGGCATCAAGCCAAGATAATGTTTTCAGTAAACATGAACCCTCAAATATAATTTGCCTAGAGGTTACAATTATCTTTAATCCACCATTGAAGACAGGGCTGCATTAAGGTTGTAGTAGGCCCTAGGCACCAGACCTCCTGCTCTAAAAAATCTCGTAAGCTCTAGGGCACTGCCTAATGGATAAAGACAACCAGGGGCGTCGAGAGAAATCACCGGGCCCGGGCTTTTTTTTTACATGAGCTCCTAATAAATAAATTGTTTTAAAAAAATTATGGGCCCTTTTGAATTTCTCCGTCTCAACAGCCCTGAAGATAGCTCTGCCTCACAGTATCCTAAAGCTTCTTCTATCCTAGAGCTTCTTCTTCTGGAGTCATTATTCATAGTTACTAGTATTGGGTTATCCTGAGCCCAACCTCTTCAGTGCTTCTATAGCATCTTCTTTGAACATCTGCTTCTGTACTTCAATCACTAACTCATTTATTATTCTGCCACCTAGCAACTAGTTATATAATATAATCCTAAAGTTTAAAGAAACTTTAATCCCATTGAATCTGCAGCTTCAGAATGAAATTAATCAATGCTTGACATGTTCCAATAGGTTGATCACTCTGAGGTACATAGCACCAGTGAAGTACCTCTTCTGGAAGCGCTACCATATGATCACCATAGGCCAGAAGCTAGTCAAGCTCTTGTTGGATCTGAATTTTGAAACTCATCCGGTGATAGTGCACTGCTTCAGCAATGGTGGAGCCTTCCTCTACCAGAACTTCTCGCATGCTCTACAAAGCAGCTCCACACCCATCCAGGTATTGGTAATCAAAGTCATTCATTTCCAAATGATACTTAACATTCCAATTTTTATAGATCAAAGGCGTGATATTTGATTCTGCACCTGGAAGAAGACGTATCTCTACTCTCTACAAAGCCATCAGCTGCATTCTCGGCGGGAACTTCTTCTACAACTTCTCCATGTCCTTCCTGATCACAATGGTCTGTTCCATGATCTGGATATGTGAGGTAATACATGTAAAACCTGCATCTCTACTTCCATCTTCACAAACTTCATTGCACTTTACTGAAGTTAATCTAATTATCGTTCTATAGATCATCAATAGATACATTAGACCCAAAAAGGTACTCCAGGCGGATCCATTCGAGAAACTCAAATGTGAGAAGAATACATGGCCTCAACACTTCATCTATTCCAAAGCCGATGATCTTATTCCTTGCTATGTAAGTAAAAACCATTCCTCCTAACATTTATTCTATTCAGATATTTGAATAATTGAATTAAAAAATATTAGTCGATTAGGATTTGAACCCATGTTAAAATAATATTTGCACAACTCAAAAAAATTTTAAAGTTGAAATGTCATTTTTGTCAATATAAATGTTGTTTATGACAATTGAATTAACATATTTGACAATTTAAATGTCAATTTTGACAGCCGAACGGACATTTTTAGATAACTGAAATGTCAAAATAATATTTGCACAAATCAAAAATATTTTCAAAGTTGAAATGTCATGTTTGACAATAGAAATGTTGTTTATGACAGTTGAATTGACATGTTTGATTATTTAAATGTCAATTTTGACAGCCGAACGGACATATTTAGAAAACTGAAATGTCAACATAACTCAAAAATATTTTGAAAATTGAAATATCATT
>JARJED010203823.1:0-11754 GCA_030264515.1 Sepedophilus sp. GC000190 | reverse complement strand
GGACAAAAGCAATAATACAAAGGAGGCGACCAAAGACAAGACCAATCGAAAGACGACCGGAACGATGGATAAACGACATCAAACTAATAGCAGGAGTTACGTAACTACAAGTAGCAGCAGTTGATCGGGAGGAATAGGGAAGGAAAGTGGAGGCCTACATCCAGCAGTGGATATAATGGACTGTAAAAGAAGAAGAAGATCAAAAGTAGGTTTTAAGGAGGGAAGTATTTGCTGGAATGGTAAAGGAAGTCAACTGATTTTGCTGTATGGGAAACATGGAAGTGCCAAACTACATGGTAGAAAATAGTGACTTCTAACATAAATATGTTATCCTTTTTGGAAATGGTCGTGTTCATATTAATAACAGGATTATCAGGATTATTTTGTTGGAAATATTACAGGACTGAGATTTGGTTACATTGAAGGTTACAAGATTAGCTGCTTCTCATCTTTGGATTGTATTCAAATCGGATGAGATCTATTGGGATTAGGCTAATCTAAATGTTCTGCTATCAGCGGCTAAGTTGTCTTTTTAAGAAAAATGTGGAACGCAGAGTATTGTCATCTACAAACTGTGAATTAGATTTGATTGTGAGTAGCTTCTAGTAGTTTAATAATGAACAACAAGAATAGTGTTGGAAGTAGAACAGCTCCCTGACATACCATGGATTTTATAGAACGGTAAGTTGATTGAAAGCTGCTATTTTGAATTGAATTGAATATGCAAAGTGAAGGATAAATAAGAATATTTTTTTAAATCGTCTTTAAGGTTTTAATGATAATTATTGGTTGCTACTGAATAGGTAGTCTTTATTTGTTCACACAGAGCCTCCCAAAGTACACTACAGATACCGTGAACTATTCCTTGTAGGTATTCCCTGTATACTTACAAAGTTTGTTACGTCAATTATGACTCACCCAGTATATTTAAAAACATTTAAAATAAATTATTAAAAAAATAATTTCGTTTTGTTTGATTCAACTTCTTTTTTTTTTGGTTCGGCAACTTAAAAAAGGCAATAAATTTACACAGCGAAGTGGAATCATATTACTTTGGGGAAAATTCGAATCTACATCTTCCCACACACGCACACACACAAAAAATCTACGACCAGGTATGCGGCACGGTTCGGGCCCCAAAAAGAGAGCCCAACACATGTCGCAACGGTGAACAGCACTCCTAAACAAGAGGCCCATTAATGCAGAACACCGTGAGCTAATCGAGGCCTTTACACCATAGATTTTTTTTCCCAATAAATATTAATGAACGCCAGCCATAAGGACTGCAACATTCATCAATATTTTAAACTCGACATGTTGAATAATGTGAACATATTAAATCGTACGAATAATTTGCAATTATTAATTATAGTTATGCATATGTATTATGATGTATGTATTGATGTGGTAATATAATTTGTTGTCATTAAACAATGTTGTGAAACAGCAAAAATTAGTACAAATATTATTTTGGTGATTATAAATAAGATTTTTGACAATATAAATAGTTTTATCACATTTTGATTGGTAATAATAAATAGAAGATTTGTGCGTCAAGTTTTATTATATTTATCTGTTTATATAAATTTCGTTTTTAAAAATATATTTTATAGACCGTTGACTTAGATTAAATTATTGTTCTCAAATAGTCAGAGATGAAAGGTGTCTTAGTTTCAGGAATAAATGAGAAGACTGGCGCAAGAATGGCGCAAGATAGTGAACTATAGGGATATGTAATGGAGCTATATATCAAACTAGTTTTAGAACTAATGACAATGACAACGCTTATCTCGAGGCTTTAGGTTCCGATGGAACTGAAATTTTGCTAAATCTATTTTGTTTGTATCATAAAAAATTCTAAGTATTTCAATCTCAATCTTTAAGATATAATATAAGAGAGTTGCAATTCTTTTTATATCATAAGAATTTAGATTGGAATACATACTTAGAATTTTTATGATAGAAACAAAGCAGATTTGGTCCAATTTCAATTCTATCGGATTATTTAAAGACCTCGAGATAAACATAGTATATAGGGTGACCAATTGAAGACGAAGTAGGGTGTGACTATTTTTTTTTTAAATCACCCGGACACGTCTAATTTATTTGAAAAAGGATAAATCAATTCCAATTCCGAATTATATTTTGACTCCACTTCTTCATTAGAGAGAGTGTGAGATAAATGCAAATTGAGGTAGAGGTGGACCCTAGATTAAATTATTGTTCCCAAAGAGTCGGAGATGTGGAGTTTCGCAGTTTCAATGAAATTAGTAAATTGGCGAAACATGGAGATATGTATCCAACCAATCCTATTACTGATGACAACGAAAAAAAAAAACAGAAGAAGTTACGAGAAGAATAATGTAAGCTCAATCTTGCGAACGTATGATCAGGTTTAACTTTTACGTGAAGAAAGATAATTTTGAACAACCTTTAAAATAATGTAGCACAAGGTAAATCTGTGACTAAATATTTTAAAGTGGGCGTGGTTAGAGGTGAAAGGGTGGAGCAAACAAAATATTTTCAGTTGATTTTATTCTTTGCATATAAATTCGATGTATCCAGACGTTTATTTCGAAAAATTTATGTTAAATGTTCTAAAACATTTCTGTCTCGTTTTCGATGGGCTACTCTGTATATGGTATATTACAAAACAATATTGTTGTAAGTAAAAATAGACTATTTTTTTTCCAAGATGTCGCAATTGTCGGTCGGATTAATTGTCGGGACATTTCATGGTGCAAGCTCTGGATTACAGAGCGGGGCCAGGAGGGCGAGGTGATAGGTCAATTAACATCACTATTCTAACGTACAACACTCGACGGCATATCGTCACGGAATCTTAAGAGCGCACGCAATGCAAATGCATCCTAAATGCAATTTTGTATGGAATTAAAGTCGACATAGAAATATTATCAAGTGTTCAGCATTAAGAAATTACACTGATTATCTTCTTTTCATCGCAACCGTAGTAAAAGCAAATTGAAAGATTACAATTTTGCTCGAAAATAATAACACTTGATGTTTCACAACAATTTTTCCATATTTTTTTAATATGTAGCTTTAGTTTTTTCTATTAAACTAAAGACAGATAAACTAAATTATTGTAAAACAACATTGTCAAAGAAAAATTTACTTAAGAAATTGTAAGTGCATTTATAAAGAAAAATGCTAACTCAAATGATTGGGAATGTGAGTTTTTATTAATTATTGTAAATCTAGAAAAAACATTAACACTACGAATATTGAATGAAATAATGGAAAAATTATAATATGTAATTACGACTTTGAAGAGGTGAAAACCTTCAAGTACCTAGGCACAATGATAAGTAACAATAATGAAAAACAAATAGAAGTACAGGAAAAAATACAAGCAGAAAATCGAACATTCTATGCCAACAAAAGAATTTTCACGAGTAAGGACATAAACATCCAAACAAAAATAAAGGTATACAAGAAAAGTCTTACTAAAGAGTAAGACCAACATTGACTTATGCAACAGAAACCGTGACAATCGCACAGAAAGAGTAATAAAAGTTAGCAGTAATAGAAATGAAGATAATGAGAAGTATATTAGTGTGAAGCCATATATATATATATATATATGTTGACTTAAATTAATGAATTATGCATGTGTCAAAATTTATTCAGTCGGGCCGGATTCTAACCCACGATACCCACAAATGTATAGGCATCCGTTTTGTGCTCCCATTTCACATCCCCTTCGACGGATAAGAGTCCTCGGTAGCTTAGTTGGTTTTCATTAAAATAATATAAAACGTAATGGATTTTACAAAAGCTTTATACTTTTTTCAAATCAAGATCAAGAATACATTAACTTGTAACAATTTTTATAAAAAATCAAACTTCACAGAAATATATTTAGAAAACGAGCAATTATATTTGTAATAGTTGTATGATTTTGAAGTTGTAGTTGTTGGTTGTTGCACACACATCCACTCTCCTATCTTCACCAATTTTTAAGCATTATGGTAAAGCGTCAGTTTTCAATGATCAAATATTGATTTATTTTTAGTTTCAAATTTGAAATATTTTAATTTGCACACGATTCTCTCTTAATGCGATCCATTAATTAGGAAACGGTCTAATTTCCTCTCCGCCGATTGACCCGGTTAGAATTTAATTGCGTTCCATTACGGAAGGAAAAAAGAAGCAGCGATATAGCCACACACACTCACACATACGCACACACGGTGTGCAGTTATCCGCTAATTGCACTCGTTAATTAGGCCAATTGTTCGAATGGTTTATTCGCAGGAAAATCTACGGTTTTTCTCACGTGATGACGCGCGTGCACGCTCTCCCATACCGGAAGTTGCAAGTTAAAAAAATGAATTTTATAAACAAAAGGGAGCTAAGGCCATATAACTATTGCTGGATGCAAATGTTGTTAAATGGAGCAGTAAAGTAATTCAAATTTGATGCATGGATCAAAAATAAAAAAAAATAGTTACATGTTTTTTTTTTCTGATCTTAAGGAAACTGATCAAAATTTATTGCAATTTCATTATAATTAATTAAATTTCTACTCTAGTTTGATAAATTTTCTATTGTGTTTTTTCTCAAATAGAAATCCGCTCAAATCTGTCAATTTATAGTCACGTGAGCAGAAGCAACCAATCACAACAAATTTAATCTGTAAACTATTCATGGGATGTTATCGCTTGTGTTTCTAACCTCAAAATGCCATTTTCACGATTTGACAACGAACATAATATGATTGATAAATTGATATATATATATATATATATATAATAATTGATTTATTCATTGACATGACATAATATAATTGCAACAATTTTCTAACTAAATATCCCACGAATATTGATGAATTTTATAAATTTCCTCAAGTACGCAATATAAGGTGGAAGAGTAAAGTGTCAGACAGCAGGGGTGGGCATAAAAAACATTTGCAACACTTTAGGCGAAAAGCGAAAAAGGTATGGATGAGGGAAGAATTGAAGAATGGATTGAGACCGAGGCAGGAATCTCGTATGTGTGTGTTGATGTTTGGGGCGGAAGTGTGGAGGGCATACACGGTGGAGGAGATAAAAAAGGAACAGAGAAGGTTTCTAAAAGAGATATTGGGGTGGAAAGATCCACTCCGGAATATATTATACTACAGGAAACAAATAGAAAGTCATTAGGGTGGGAAACATAAGGGAGAGCGATAAAATACGAAGGGGTTTTAGAATATTTGGAGGATGAAAGGCTAGCAAGTGGGAAGAGGGGTGGAGAAGAGAGTGAATAGAATAAAGTGATAAGAAAAATTTACGAAAGTGGATGTTTTGAAGAAAGGAGGAGAAAGGGAGGAGCATAAAGAAGAGTGAAAGAGGTTAGATGCAGTGGAAAAATTGAAAAGACAGAGAAGATTAAGAGAAAGTGGGTACAACAGTGGATATAAAGTATAGCAAGTGTGCTAAAGAGTACCTGAATATCTAAGAGGAAATAGTGAATTGGCGAGAGCAAGGTGTGGAACAGAGGAGAGATGTAGGAAAAGATGGATGAGAGAAGAATATGTGACATGCATTATATGTGAAAATAGGATGGACACATGGAGGCATTTAGCTCATCAATGTGTAGGGGTGAAGGAAGAATAGGAAAAGGGCTAAGGAATGAGAGAGAATGGATGACTGAGGAGGCAAGGGCGATAGAGGTGATTAAAAGAATAAAAGAGGAGAAATAAAAGAAGAGAAAGGAGAAGGAGAGGGGCAAGTAGTAGATATGCTATGAGAGAAGGAGAGGAGGAAGGATATTAGGAAAGGAGAAGAAGAAAGGACAGGAAGAAAGTAAGAAAATGTTATATAATGTAGATGTATTTTTATGTATTGTTAATATGCACATATGATCGATGATTCCAAATAAAATATATAAGTAGGTTTCTTTTTGATAACACCCCCGTTCTATGGAATCGTGCTGTTATCAAGCAACGTGCTTTCCGATACCTATCAAATTATTTCATAATTATCAATGACATTGGGATGTCATGGGGATGTTATAAGCAATTTTAAAACTTAAGGAGGTAATTAATAATAACATAATAAGTATTTTATTTATTTACAAAATAAAAGTGTAAATACAAACGTCTCTTTAACACATACACACGTGCACATATATTTTTACAACGGACAATAAATTTCAGACCTAATTCGGCGTTAATTGATTAATTACCGTCCATAAACCGAATTTACCGTGCAGTAAAAAGAAAATGGTAAGGCCCCATCAAACTGTACAAGGCACACATATACATGATGCGGCATTGTGTGTGTGCTCTTAGGCCCTAATCGCTAAAAAACTTAATGACGCACTCAGAAGAAAAGTTCTTATTTCACGCTCGATTTCCGAGCACAGACATTGAAAGAAACTAATTTTAGTCTTGCCCATTTTTTTTTCAAACGCTTATTGCGTTTAATTGTAACGTGATATTATAATGAGACAGTTAGATAAGGGAAATGTTTGAGTTTGCATTGTGCTATCTAAATAGTGTATGCGTTGTAGAGATAAGTATATTTTATTGTGTTGAGGACGTTTGATTGTTTAAATAATGGTCGGTTGTAAATGCTAAATATAAACAAACAATCAAATCTTGTGTGAGGTTCAGAACATTCGTATCATTTTTTCTTCTCATAGCCATCGGGCCTTAGGATACATATTTTTATCTTTCCTTATCACCAATCTACTAATTTCTCTGAAACTAGGACACATCACATCTTTGACTATTTGGGAACAATCATCTAATACAGCATTTCCTCTACTCTTATCTCTCCCTCTAATATATCAAGCACCAACATCTTGTGTCTTAATATGGGTTCCACCAACATCTCTCTCATAGTGCTAATTATTTTGAAAACTTCCTCATTGGTAACCTTGCCCTTCTTCTCTTCTTATAGTAATCAGACCAAGGACTGGTTGGATACATATCTCCATCATTCCCTATCCTTCTTGAAATTAAAGCACCCCACCTCCCTGACTATTTGGGAACAATAATCTAATTTAGGTCTACCTCTACCTCATGTTACTCCTACCTCTCCCACTAATAATACCAAATATTTCACTGTTCGTTCATTCTTTCTAAAACTTTCTCAATGCTAACCTTATCCACCCTTGATATTTTCAGCATACGAGTGTAACACCAACACCACTTCTCAAAAGCTTCAAGGTTTTTTCTGTCTATGATTCACAGTCATACAATGGCATGTTCTAGACTTACATGTCTTTAGAAGTCTCACGTATTTGAAGACTTATTGGTTTTGACCACAGAAGCGACTCCATCTTATTGAATCCAATTTATAGGCATTTTACTTTTGCCATTTCTAAAAATATGGCTTCCTAGATACTTAACAGAAAGCTTCCTCGTTTTCTACATCTATTTTGTCTTGTTCCTACTGTATGCCCTCTACATACTAATAGTAACGTTTTCTTTTTATTAATTTTCATACTGTATGAAAATTAATAAAAAGAAAATGTCTTTGATGACACCTTCCATTTCATTTAATGCTAAGAGCCTGTAGGTTACAAAAGTTGCTGATAATAAATTGATTTTCTTGAATAGTTCAACTTTTAGATTACATTGATAAAACTAGCTTAGCTATCGAAAAACTATTTTGTTAAATCAAGTACATTGAAAAATTTATTTTGAAAAACTTCATCGATTAAGTTATTAATAGTTCAATGTTGATAATTTTATGTATGTGTTGATTTTAAAGCAAATAAACATAACAAGGTGTTGATGAATTTATTGAAAACGTGGAAAATGTAAATCCCCGTGCTGATAAAATGTTGGCATTGAATCGAATTCGTATCCTGAAAGCACACGTTATCGCATATGCATGAAGGTGCGTACCCTTGGGTGCATACAAATTTGATTCTACTGCGTTTTTGAATATCATTATTTTGTTAATGATTATGTTACATGTTACTGTTACTAATAATATTATAATTAGTATGTCGTAAAAATGAAGCAGGTTGTAATGATATTACCTGCAAAACTATTAAGGAATTATGTGTTTGCATATAATTAATAGAGCTATCTGTATGTACATATATTTATCTAAATATTATTGTTATGGCATGAAATATTTATAGTTAAGCGTTTTCAATGATTTTTAACGTTTTAACTATTTACAGTAATTAAATATAAATAATAATCAATATATGCCCCAATGGTCAAAATATCTCGAAATACATATATATACATACAACTTAGAAAGCTGTTTTGATCCCGAAAAGTATTCATCAAGTATTAAAATCATCGGATTTAAGATGAAATTTAGACATACGCAACCAATTTCACACAATGTCATGTCATACCAGTGTGAATTATTCTAACTTAATAGGTAATCAATAATTTTCAATGATTTTAAATAATTTGTTACATGTTATTTTTTAATGTAAACTTATTTTTAATACTTCTCCAGGATCATTCTGAAATATATTTCATTAAAATGAACATTTCTAAATATTTGTTGATTATTGGTTTCACCAATTTCTAAATATTTTTAAAAATTTGTTGTTTTTCAGAAAATTCAATAGTTTTTAATTTATTTAATCGATTTTTCAACGAGTTTTTTTTAAAGATTTTTTAAAGAATGTAAATAATGTATAAGGATATTTTCATTGAATTTCAAATAGGGATGTATCGTATCGGGATTTATCGTAACTGGATAATCCGGCCGGATATCCGGCGCCGGATCAGTTTATTTTTATCTATCGATTTAAAAGTAAAACTTATTAAGTTGCATATCAAAAAATGAGTTACATGTGTTACTTATAACCTGATACTTGTACGAGCATTAGTGATAACTGATAATATTCAATACTGCAAATCGTCAGACATATTCGTAAAAAAAATGTTATGAACGAATATAAAAAAAATACTTATGGGATCAATAATCATCTACCGTATATTCATAAAATTATGTACATAGGGATACCCAGCAGCTCCACCATAAATTTATTGCTGTTGAAATTTAATTTTCAACATTTTCATTTGAAAATAATGTTATATTCAGTTACATAATTAGCATAATGTTAAAAATCAGTTTGTGAAATATCTATCAACTATTTTTTTATGATTATGATTTAAGAAATTATGTTGATTTTCAACACTTGTCCATGAATGGCAATGATTTCTAACCAGAATTGTTTTATTTTCGTATTTGTAGTATTTATCAATGAAAATTGATCAAATTTGTCGATAAATAAATAATAATATAAAAATAGTTCGCGCCGGGTAGCCCTATGTACAGAATTGTATGAAAATACGGTATATATAGAACAAAACGTATTAATTGACAATATGTAATTTTGTTATTTATTTAATTTAGAATTTAGATAATTAATGATTTGATGCAGATACAAAATGACATTACCAAAGGCTTTAACATGTAAAAATATAAAAATAACAAATGATTGAAAATCAAAAAAAAACATATTTTAACTTAGTGAAAACCATTTAAATTCACTGAAAATAATAAAAAATAATTTAAAATTATGACTACTCGTTGAAGTCTTATTAATGAAAACTCAATGATTTTTTTTAAACAAAATGAAAAAATCATTAAAACTTAATAACAGATTTGTAAGTTACAAAAAATTTAAAAAATGATAAAAAATTAATCAAAAACAATAACTATTAATAAAAAAATAATTAAAAATTCTTTGGAAATTATTGAAAAACCAATTGAATTAAAAAAAAACTAAGAAAAATCATTAAAAACTGATTCAAAACCAATTAAACTCACTGAAAATAATTAAAAATTAAAAGGGTGTTGAAAATTATGGTAAATCATTGAAAAAATAGAGTTGTAAAAAAATCTGATTTTTTAATAAAAATAAAAAAAAAACTATTTTTTTATTAAAATCCGATTTTTTTTATTAAAAAAAAATCCGATTTTTCATTTTGCTACAAATATTTTCAATAACTGGTATGCAATATTTAATCAATTGTATACAATAAAAATCATTCCATCTTTTTTTCTAAATTAGAAACGGTATGCTGATAAAAAGCAATATTTCTTTAATTTCGCGATTTTCAAAAAAAAAAAAAAAAATAATTATAAAATTTCAAAAATTACTATTGTACAAAAAAAAAATGAAAATTACATTTTATATAACCATATATCTAATAAAAACTCTTGTAATAGAATTTTTCATAATTAGGCGATTTTCAAACATTTACAAAAAATAGAAAATTTTCAAAATTTCAAAAACTAATTTTTAACATTAACACCAACTATTTAGCTATATATAGCACAAATTTCAAATCACAATTACGAAAATTGCAATTTTTATAGCCATACATCTGATAAAAAAATAATATATGCAGTTTTTTTTTATAATATATAAAAAATAGAAATAATTTTCAAAATTTCAAATACTAATATTGCACGTTAACACCAAATATTTAGCTACATGTAGCACAAATTTCAAATCAAAATTTCAAAAATTGACACTTTTACGGCCATAAATCTAATAAAAAGTAATTTCAAAAAATTAGGCGGTTTTCAAATTTTTTTAAAAAATACAAATAATTTTCAAAATTTTACAAACTAATTTATAACATTAACATCTACTATTCAGCTATATATAGCACAAACTTCAAATAAAAAATTTGAAAATTGCAATTTTTACAGCCATAAATCTGATAAAAAATCATATATGTAGTGGCATTTTCCATAATAAAATTATGCAATTTAAAAAAATAAAATAAAAAATAGAAATAATTTTCAATGTTTCAAATGCTAATATTGAACATTAACACCAACTATTCCGCTATATGTACCATAAGTTTCAAATCAATATTTTCAAAATTGAAATATTTACGGCCATAAATATAATAAAAAGTAATTTCCCATAATAATAATTTTAGGAAACGGGCTAGGTTTCCAAAAATTATTTTTTTTTTTAAATAATTTCCAAAATTTCAAAAACTAATTTATAACAATAACACCAATTATTCAGCTATATAGCACACATTTTAAATAAAAATTTTGGAAATTTAAATTTTTGCTGATAAAAAGTCCTTTCTCATAATTGGACGATTTTCAAAAATTTACAAATAAATTAAATAATTTCCAAAATTTCAAAAACTTATTTTTCACATTAACACCTACTATTCGACTATATGTCGAATTTTATTAAAATTTAACTTTTTACAGACTTAAATCTGATAAAAAGTCTTATAATTGAATTTTCCATAATTAGGCGATTTCCAAAAATTTAACAAAAATATAAATAACTTTCAAAATTTCAAAAACTAATATTTAGCATTAATACCAACTATTCAGCTATGTGTAGCTCAAATTTCAAATAAAAATGTTGAAAATTGCAACCAAAAAAATTCCAAAATTAAGGCATATTTTTGGTTGTGAAGTCTACAATTTTGAATTATTTTAGTTGAAATTAATTTAATATGTTATTGGACTGTTAATTATAATTACGGTTATTTTGTTTTTCCAGAAAATTTATTTTGAATTTTTTTTTTTTAATTTTTCGAAAACACAATTCGCTTGCTTGGAACAAAACTGTCACATCTCAAAATTGAAGAATGGTAATGTGGTATACTATTTTGTGAAAGACTGTTACAAATATAACTTGCAAGGTTACCTTTAGGTAAGCAACTTTACAAGCCACCGCCATATTACAGTAGCGAGTGTGTAAATATCAATACTAACTGGCTTGTAAATAACAGCAAACTTTAAACATCGGTTACTCGAGATGTTCATTTTTGAA
>JARJED010203618.1:0-10406 GCA_030264515.1 Sepedophilus sp. GC000190 | reverse complement strand
TTTATCGCTTTCCTTCCATCTCGCGTCTTCTCTTTCTTCCCTCTCTTTTTGCTTTATGTTCCATTCTTCCCATTTTTTCTCTCGCTCGCTTCCTCTCTTGAGTTCTATTCCTCCATCATCGCCAACCACTGTTTCACACCTTCTTCCACACTTTCTAAGCTCAGCTTATTTTTTATTATCGTGTCACGCTCTCTCTGCAACTGCGCATCCGACGGCTGCACTGCATCCGCGGCATCTCTCCTTTCTTGCTCCGCCAACAGCATCACTTGCACCCGTTTTTTCGCTGTCCGTTTCTCGTTATGGCAGCATGGCAGCACTTTCTCCTCCGCAAAGCTCTTACACATAGCATCATACTCCTTTTCTCATCTGCTTTTTTCCGTACTCGATTCTCATTTCTTCTCCGCTTTTCCGTACATCCTGCTTACTCCCCGTAGTTTTCTTTTACTTCATATTATTCACCGCTACCACTTCACTACGCGATATACTCCGAGCACTCGCCAAATATCGACCGTTTTCCACCAGCTCTACGAATCTAAATGCACGTTGGAAGAGATCTTGAAGATACTGAAGAAACAAATAAATGGATTAGGAAAGATAAGTATGGAGAATAGAGAGGAAGAACGAGAGGAGAAAGGAAAGAAGAGGAAGGATTGAAATGAGAAATAACCTGTTGGTAACATGAGTAAGGATAGAAAAAGAAGATGAACTAATAAAGGAGTTAATAGTAATCGTGAATGTGAATGAGAAAGTAGAGCTTGGGAAGAGGACGGACAAACCAATAGTAAAGTTAAAAAGTTGAGTGGACCAGAGGAATGCAATGGAGGTGAATAGTGGGCTGAAAAGGAAAAAGATTTGCATATTCTATAACATGACGGACGAACAGAAGGAGGCACAAAAGGATTGAAGAAAGATTGCTAGAAGAGAAAAAATTAAAGATATAGGTGGGATACAGGAAAATCAGGATAACTGGGGAGTAGCAGATTTGGAATGAGAGGATGAGGGTAAAGAAGAAATGAGAGGATGTAGGGGAGAAATTGAGGATTGGATTTTGGAATATGGCAGGAATAGAAAATGTGTATGATAAATGGATAATGCTGAGAGAGTTCGAAGACTTGAGGTGGGAGAATCAAGTAGTGGGAATGATGGAATGGCGGCAGGAAGAGGAAGACTGGAACGAGCTGAAGAGGAGGAAAAGAATGAGAAGATAATGATGCGGATAAATGTTATATAGAGATTGCTAGAAGGGAGAGAATTGAAAGAGACAATGAGGTGAAGGAAGATCAGTAGAAGGCTTGGAAAGAGGACAAAGAAAATATTAAAGGATGTGAGGTAGAAATTCAGGGTTAGGTTTTGAAATATGACGGTAGTACATCAAATCAATATGATGTAAGGATGATGCAGAGGGAGTTTAGGTAATTGGAGGAGGGAGAAAGAAGTAGTGGGAATGACGGAAATTTGTTAGTTGGAATCTAATGGAGGAGGAAAACAGAGAAAAGAAAATGAAAGACGCATTGCCAAATTTGTTATTCTTACAAATAAAATTCTTGTGAATATTATTATGATCTATAAGTTAATAAGCATTGCAATTGCAACTCTAGAGTATTATTAACAGAGATCCTTATGCAGGTTTGAAAAAAGTACATACAAAAGGTGCCCAGAGTATATCTCAAAAACCACTGGTGCGATTTGGTTTAAATTTAATATCTGGACAATAAAATTCATTTTGTCAGCAAACTTTTGAAATAATTGCTATTGGACGGAGAGAGAGGAGGGAGGAGTAAAAATCAGGGGTACAAACAATTGAAGAGATGATTAAGATGCTTAATAATCAAATAAGTGGAATAGGAAAGATATGAATAAAGAATGGAAGGGAAGTTGGCGTAGAGCGAAATCTGCAGACAATGGAGGAAAAATAGTAAGATTGGGGAGGAGGGCGGAAGGCAGAGGAAGGATGTGAATGAGAAACAACGTTACCACAGGAATAAGAATACAGAAGATAAATGAACTAATGAAGGAGTTAAAAGTAACTGTAAAAGTGGAGTAGAAAGTAGAGCTTGGAAAGAGGAAGGACAAAGTGATGGTAAAATTAAAAAAATGAAGGAACAACAGGGAGATAATGGAGATGAACAGTGGACTGAAAGGAGAAAAGATTTACATAGACGATGACATGACGGTGGAAGAGAGGAAGGTACAAAATGATTTAAGAAAGATTGCTAGAAGAGAAAAAAGGAAGGTAAAGGTGGGATAAAGGAAGGATACATGGGGAGTAGCAGATTTGGAATGAGTTGATAAATTTAAAAAGTTGAGTGAACAAGAGGAAGGCAGTGTAGGCAAATAGTAGGCTGAAACAGATTTGCATTTACGGTGGAAGAGTAGCAGGTACAAAAACATAGATTCTACAAGAGAAGGAATAGAAGAAGGCAATGAGGTGAAGGAAGATCACGATAAAAGATGAGTAGAAGGCTTAGAAAGAGGACAAAGTAAATATTAAAGGATGCAGGGGAGAAATTGAGGGTTGGATTTTGGAATATGGCAGTACTAGAAAATGTGTATGATAAATGGATGATGCAGAGGGAGTTCGAGAACTTAAGGTGGGAGAAGGAAGTAGTAGGAATGATGGAATGGTGGCAGTAAGAGGAACACTGGAACAAGCTGAAGAGGAGAAGAAGAATGTGGAGATAATGGTGGTGATAAATATTATATTTTGGAGTATTTTGATGCTAATAAAAGATGAAATATATTAAAAAAAACTGAAAATATATTCTTCCATCTTTGAATGTTTAGATTTTTTTAAATAAATCAGATATTTATTTAAAAAAATATTTTGCACGCGAGATACTTAGATTACAATTAAAACTATGTCACCCACGAAAACTTATAGAGTTCTCAACATTTCTCAATAATTGTTGACAACTTTATAGTACACATTTTATTGGAAATAGATTTTGTCTTTTTTTGTTTCTTATTTCATAATGGAAAAGTTAATTTGTATTATCGGCTTTAGCAACTACTGCAAGAGTTGCTGTTTTCAGTTAAAAATATACAATTTTTTTTTGTCTGCTTTGACCTATTCTAGTTTGTAATAGTAGTAGTTTTGCGCATTAAAATAAATTCGGTGCCGGGGCTGAAATAAAACCGCCGGCTTACTACTAATTGCTGGCGTTTTAAATGTTCTGGGGGCGCCAGAATGAATGCAGGGAGCGACGACAAAAAAAAAGTGGAAGGGTGGAAAAATAACTTTAAAATGCTTTGTTCGATTCAATTTAGGGCAGTGGAGTCGGGGGGCGGCGGCGAGTAAGTTTGGGCGCGTTCATAATTTAATACGTCGTTTTATATTTTTTGTTAATTTGCATTCGTTTCATTATGTAATGTAATAAATCACGTCCAGTGTAATTTTTTTTTCTAATAAAATTAAAAGCCGTACTTTTAAAAGTAAATATAAAATATAGCTGATATGGCCATTCGTATATGACTTTGACATGCTGAAATGAAGAGAAAAATGACATTGTCATAAGAATGTATTAACAATTTAAAAGAGAAAATTCAACTTGTCAGATTTCAGTTATTGGAGTGGAGTGCAAAAACATAGTGCACATACATACTACCATCACGCCGTTCCCTTGCTGGGTAGAGAAACGATATAAGCAATTTAAAAAAATATAACTGATTATTGACAACAATTTTATCAAATTCATTTAAAAATAAAAATAAATATTGCCGTATATGATTGAATATTAACAAACATAATTTGCTGTCTATAAAATTTTCACAAATTAATTAGAAAATTATTGATATTTATCTATTTTTACATGATCATTCGTGAAAAAAAAGTTTTTCAAAAATTGATGAAAATTGACTTTTTGGGGTCGCCTGAACACGATTTGACTATTTACAACAAATGTCTGTGTGTGTGTATGTATGTGTGTATGTATGTATGAGTGTATGTATGGGTGTATGTATGGGATTTTTGTATAATAGCATGCCTAAGATTAAACACGAAATCTTACAAAACAACAATAATAAATGTATACGCACCCACAGAGAAAGCGAGTGAGGAGGAAAAGGATGAGGTATATGAAAGAATAGAGTAAACAATGCAAAAAACACTAAAACAAGACATTATAACACTAGTAGGAAATTTCAATGCACAAATAGGCAAGGAGGAACATAACAAATATGTAGCAGGAAAACAAACACTGCACGAAATAACAAATAACAATGGAAGCAGATTATGCAGGCTGGCAGCAGCGGCAGGGCTAACAATATCCAGTACAAAACACGACCAAAGAAGAAAAGCAACATGGAGAAGAAGCGAGAAAGAAACGATAAAGCAGATCACATGTTCGAAACCAGGAGGCAAAAGGAAGATAGGAAGACCCAGAAGTAAGTGGATGGAAGAAGTGACGGAATACCTGACAAGGATAGGGTCTGGGAATGGAAAAAGAAAACGGAGGACCGAAGAAATTGGAAGGAAATAGTACGCAGAGTCAAAGAGAAATAGGAATTAATACATCCTGAAAATGGATTGACAAACCTCATTGAGATGGGAAAACTCGTAGAGAGTAGAAACGCCAACATACATACCTATTCTCATTGTATTTCATTAGTTTTTATTACATTTTGAATTTTCAGTATAAAGTAATATATATTTTTCTATTTCAATGTTGGCAACACGCTTCTCCACCTGAAAATAATTTTGCGGTGTTGCCGCTACTAATAATATTACACTGTTTTGCTCTGATCAATTTGTCTGTCGTAATTTCAAGTAGCAGCGACAAATTTTAAGAACGCTCTCAGCTGCTTTCACGTATACCAAACTAACTAACCAAACAATATTACACTCCAGATCTCGAATAGAGAGAGAGAACGTATATTTATTTAGAAAGATCCAATTTTATTGTATGTGGAGTAACCATAAAATTCTATTTTGTCTAACAGAATGCCGCAAATATCTATTTATCCACCATGAGTATTTAGATGTGCTACATATCACTATATTTTGGATCTAGGAACTTTCATCGCCAACAATTCATCGCCGACAATTCAACGCCAACAATTCGTAGCCTAGTCAATTCTTCGCCTCGTCAATTCACCGCTAACAATTCACCCCCAACAATTCATAGCCTAGTCAATTCTTCGCCAATATTGGCGGTGAGTTGACGCGGCGATGAATTGGCTAGACTATGAATTGTTGGCGGGGAATTGTCGTCGGTTAATTATTGACGATGAATTGTTGGCGATTAATGTTCCGGATACGCTGTATTGTATATCGGCTATTCAATAATTTAAATTTGAAAACTGGTTTCTCTAATAGTCGGTTTTTCTTTAAACCGTAATTTAAATTTGCTTTTATTTGTTTCTATTATTGATAATCGTGTGAGAAAAATATGAGAGTTGCCATTTATTATTTGTTTAAACAAAATATTAGTAATGCAGTAATTCAATAGTTTAAGGATGTCGAATAGTTTTTGTTTAATTTTAATCATGATTTTATTTTGTTTTTAATTATATGATTTATTTATTGCGTTTAGTATTTATCAATGTTTTTGATCCTCCATTGAAATATTGTAAAAAAGCGAGAACACTTACAGGTAACAACAATTAATTACTATATCGCTATCATACGCAATAAAAAAGCGTAATGTTTACAACGGAATAATTTATTAATTGCCTAACATTTTTCGTTACGGAAAGTTCTCGGTGGGCATAAATCCGGTCAAATCCCAAACTGTGAATTTGTCACGTCCACCGGCAATCTATCTTATCAGTAGTATAAGGGTGATTTTCGTCCGCCCCTATGATCATTAGTGGCCGTTGCCCCACTCCTTGTGCTTAGTTTGCATTTACAAGTTTCCCTTGCCTCCCCACGTTTATACCACCCTTTCGACCCTCTGGGCCGGCTTACCCCAGTGCAAAGGTTCATATACATAGAGGTGTACACTCTACGTCTCAACTTTCCATTCACTCTATACTAGCAAATTTTAGGTACACTCGGGAAAATTCGCACGTAAGA
The DNA here is from genome assembly GCA_030264515.1 of Sepedophilus sp. GC000190. Classification (NCBI taxonomy): domain Eukaryota; kingdom Metazoa; phylum Arthropoda; class Insecta; order Coleoptera; family Staphylinidae; genus Sepedophilus; species Sepedophilus sp. GC000190. The sequence continues at coordinate 4,393 of JARJED010203618.1, read as the reverse complement.
CATAACCGCCGCCCCTCCCACCGTCCGAAAATGGAAATCGATGATGCGGAAAACTGTAAGAAATCTCCGGGGCGGCCACGGCCTTGCGCCCCGAGCATCAAAATGGAAAATGGGGTGGCGGAAAAAAAGAATTGCTTCCGTTTTTTTTTTCTCTCTGACCCTAATTTGCGCCAGTTCTTATTTTTTGCGGAGAACAATTTCGATAATATTTTTGTAAGGGAGAACGTTAGCAGCACAAGAAAATATTGTTAGGAAAATACTTTTTTTTAGTTAAATATGTCTGATCACCTGTACAGTGTACACACATTGAAAATTGTTAAAGAAATTAAAAAATAATGGATCTTGTTAGTAAAACAAACAAAAAATTCTGTAAATATATAAAATAAAAATTGAATATAAACAAAAAACGATAAAGAACATACAATTTGTATAAAAAACATTTAAATCGTCAGTGTATAATAATAATTAAATAGACGATAATATAATCATAAAATTTTAATAGACAAAAATTTTTTAGGGAGCTTTAGTCTAAAAAAGTAGTTCACAACGTTTTTTGCTCGTAACGGTCATGAAAGCTATACCACCAACATTTTATATTTAGCACGTAGCCATTAAGATGCACGCCATGGCATATTTAAGTGCATTTCTTCCATCCAAGCTTTAATTAATAAAAGTTGCAAAAAAGAGGAATTTAATATTCGAGTAGCTACTAAAAATTTGCTAATTTGTTCTATTATAAAATAGGATATAATATAATAAATAATTTTATTTATTTTATAAAAAAAGTAAAAAAAAAAGAATTAAATTTTAGACAAATTTTGAAGTTGTTTCAGAAATTTGTTGTTTTTAAAAAAATATTCAAAGTTATAAGACATTTTTAAGAAAGTATACAAAATTCAAAGAATTTTTAAGGAAATTGATGGAATTTTTGTAAATTTCATGAATATACGAAAGAATTATTTGTGAAACTGTAAATTTTTTTTTAATTAATATTAAAACTAAATTGTTGAAAAAAAACGAAATTTTAAAATTTGTATCAACATTTTTTAAAAATCACTTCATTTAATGTAATTTTTTTTATTATTTCATTTAAATAAAGATTTTAATCCTAAATTAAATCTTATGATTAGTAACATTTGATTGAAAATGTCATTTTAATTGCCGAAAAATTTTAAATATCAAAAATGTCATAGTAATGCTAAGTGATATTTGCAACTAAAAATAACATTTTAATTGTCAATAATGCAAATTCAAATTGAAAACAACATGTTCATTGTCAAATGACAATTTACAAATGTCAAACTATAATTTCAACTCTCAAAAGTAACATTCACAATTAAAAAAGGAATTTTAATTGCTCAAAAATCAATATTCAATGTTCAAAATGACAAATAATATTTGAAACCACAAATAATATGTTAATTGTTAATAATGCAATTTCAAATACCAAAAATGTAATTTTGTCTGTCAAAATTGAAATTTTCGGTAAAAAACATAGTAATTATCAAATGCATTTAAAAAAATAATATTAACTTTAAAAAAGTAAAAAAGAGAGTTAAAATGTGTGCGCCATGGCATCAATATAGCACTCGTATGAGTGTTGTTATAGACAAATATTATAAAAAATTATTTCATCAAAATGTTATTGGTTATAATAACGCAACATAACATTATTTGAATTACGATACGTTATTTTATAAAATAAATTTGTATCTTTATTATAACTCTATCCTGATGCATAGGTAAATAAAAATTAAAAAGAACGACAAATCAATTTTATTTTTGACACAAATGTTTCTAAAAATAACAGATGCAGATATTATTTTACAATTAGTAAATAATTCATATATTTAAAATGGCACAAAACGAAATTAAAACTTTTCGCATATTAAATATGTATAATAAATATTTAAATTGTAAAATATAAAATTAGAAACGTTTTGTTATGCAAATGCCACGTTGATGAACGAAAAACGATCTGAAAAGATAGTTGGATATTTTAAAATGATATGTTAATCCGCGATTTCATAAATATTCTATTATTAAATATTACAATGAGTGAAATTAATTTCCATTACATTAAATGATTGGCCCGAATAAAAGTTACATAAAAACGAATCTGTTTAAAATTGCATTATTGAAAGTCGACGTTTAATGCCAAAATACGGTTTTATTGCAATTCGCTAAATGAATATGTAATATAATTATAAATCGGGGTTTCGTTTTTACTTTTATTCGTTAATTTCACTTTTTATATATTTTAAATGTGCACTTTTGTTGATTAATTTGATGATTTTAAAAGCGACTATTAGTTTCTATATTTATTATTAAATTGCAATTTTTAAGTTTATTTAGTGATAGTTATAATTTGATTAATGAATTTAACCTTTTGGTTAATCTAATGATTAGAATTGAATTCAATTTTGTTGCAATAGTATAAGTTCAATCGTTGCACTAACATTATTGTTACATATAAGCAGGGAAGAGGATTAACATAATTAACTTAATTGGCAATTAGAAATAATCTTCCAGTGATAATGTATAGCAAATACGAGAGTGAAATATTTTCAACTATAAAATACCAATGACATTGATAATTATAAAATATTTTATTAAGTTTCTGAAAGCACGTTGCTGTTATCAAAAAGAATGGCGATTGAGGAAACTTATAAAATTGTAAATATTCATTTATTTGCTATTGAATTATGTCAATGAATGAATAAATTCTATATACATATTTATCAATCATATTTTGGATGTCAAAACGACAAAATGGTATTTTAAGCTGGCGATAATTTCCCATGGATAGTTTTCAATTTAAGTTGATTGTGATTGGTTGTTTCCGCTCACGTGACTAGAAATGAGGAGATTTGAGTGGATTTCTATTAAAGCAAAAAAAAATTAAAGAAATATTTAGTAATATTAGTTAGATTCAACATCAACATACTATAACTAAATCATACACCAAAACAGATAAAAATGATAATAATATAATTCTAAAATTTAACAACTATTCAATTTAACACCAAAAAAATATAATCAATTGGGTGGTGGCGACCCTAACTAATTTCGTATTAATCAAGCTGTGATATTATTTTATTTCGTAAAAAAAGTATATTTATTGTAGAATATTTCATAATTTGCTATAAAAGTTTCAGAATGAAATTCATAAAAAATCTAAGATTTTTATAATTTATTATTTTATCGTACATCTTCATACAATCGAAAAAACATTAATTCATTCATTGGAAGCTCATAATTATGTATTACTTAATGAAATAATTAGTACCTATTACATATTTTATGCGAATGATAATGATAAATAATTAAAAAATATAGATGTGAACAATGAAAATATTATCATAATATTTTATTTACAATCAAAATAGGTGTGCTATTTTATGATAATAACATTACCATAACTGGGAAGTATAAAACTGTGAATTTAATGGCCAGTAATATTATCAATAACGGTGCAGTTTTGGAATTAATAAAAGGTACTAGAAAACGATATACCGAACGACAAAAAATTATCTTGTAGATCTAGATCAGTGCTACGAGTTTTCTTGTGCAATTTTAAATGTTCGATTCTTAACTATTCGCTATTTGTTTTTAAAACCATTTATAACAGACAGATCGGTACCATTGATTAGTAAATATTTCTAATCATACAATAATTATGCAGTTGGGCCTATCCATGTTTGAAAAGTGCTCTTAACTTTAGCATATAATATAGAATAATATATTTTTAAATATTTGAAAATTTCTCAAGTTATTTACTAGTACTGCAAAATTAAGTTATTAATCTACGTTATCAATAAAACAAGTGAAAATCGTATGTCAAGGTGCGTCAACAATGGTGAGCAATACAAGACCAAATTTGTAAGTTTTAGAATACGATTTCCACACCACTTATTATAACAAAATGCACAATTAAAAATTGCAAAAGAGTACCATAAAATGTAATTTCGGGGTTCTAACGTGGTCGATATAGATCTATCTATGAATCTCGATCGCGTTTTCGAAGAGATCGATGGAACTCAAGAGGTTCATTGAGGATCGATAGATAATTGAATTCCACTAGAAGTGGGAAGTTCGATTATTTTTAGTGAATTAATTCAATTGATTCATTTTTTAAGATTCTTTCAGTAAAATTCGTTCGCGAATGATTTATCGAACGTTCAATCAAAGATCGTTCATAATTCAGGACCAAGGATCGGTTTGCTTCGAGACTCGGGATTCTGCCAGTTTCAATTCTGAACTAAATAGGTTGCGATGTTCGATTCGCACGGGTGAATCGTTTCTACTAGGTATCGGCACTGTCGATGAATAAAAAAAAGAATAAATTCTTTTGCAAATACTGAATTAATTCATTTGATTCAGTGGACTGAAT
>JARJED010202309.1:0-12258 GCA_030264515.1 Sepedophilus sp. GC000190 | reverse complement strand
TCTTAATTTCATTGTAACAACGATGTGACAAAAATTGTTCTTGCAATAAGTATTTTTTATATATAGTTACGTATGATAATGTCATGTGGATGGCCACATCAGTTTTTTTTAAATGTGTTCTAAAATTTTTTGTAAAATTTTGAAAAAAATGGAAAATATATATTTTTTGGTTGAAGTTCTATTATTTGGGAATTCGTGACATTTTTTTTAAAATAAATATTTTAGAAGTTTGAAAAAATTAATACTTTTTGGAAAATTGGAATATTTTTCTAAAAAATCTTGTCTCAAAATTGGATAAATTTAATTTTGATCAAAATCTATTAATTTCTATTAAATTTTCTTGAATTTAATTGACTAAATTTTACGAAAATTTAACCAAAATCAATAAAATAATTCATATTCAATTTTTTATTTACTAAAATCAATTGTCTTATGGTATTATCAAAATATGACGATAATTAAAGAAAATGCAACGAAAACTTAAATAAATTTGTTAAAATTAAAATCGTTTATCGATTCGTCATCTTTCAAATAACAATGATAATGTAAAACTTTTATTGCGATAAATTCCCCGGGAGTTTATCATTTACATGCGTTTTAATTGGACCGCACTAGGAGCGCGGGAGGTTTATCATCTGGAGACGTATTTTGAGCGTGTGTAATCATTGTGCTTTCTCAATAATTGAGGGGATTGTACAGTGGGTTGTCTAAGCGCTTAAAATGTCACACCATCGCGTTCACGGGTTGATTGCGAATTCTATGCTATGCGTGTTTAGATACAGTTAGACAACCCCCTGTACTATCTTCTTCATTAGTGAGAATGCGCGATGATTGCGCAGGTTCAAAAATACATTCTCTGGAAAAGGTAAAATTATCTTCAAGTTTACGAACCATGTGAGTCTACAATGTTAAAAAAAATATATTTTGCAGGTGTTTTATCATGACTAAACTTGCAACACTCAATCATATTTTCTAAAAAAATAAAAAATAAACGTAATTTGCTTCTTGATTGCCATTGAACAGGAACGTGTGCACAGAATCGATGCCCATTGTATTCCAACTGCCAACCCCGGGCCCTCTCTTTCACTCGGAATGCCCGTCTCATTACATTCCCATCGGCCATTATTGCGTCCGATAATAATAACCCAATCAGAAATCTTCATAAATTCCCATGCGGTTGCATTTCACAGTCCGAACATTACGGGCCTTAATTAGCGGCCTTCTCCTCCGAGGAGCCTTCACAAAAGAACTAATCAACGCTCGCCGGCGCTGCAAGTCATCTTCGATCGTGGCCGAGCAACTCGCAATTAAAAAATTGTGGAAGAAATAATATGAAGAAAAAAATATGAGAGGCAGAAGAAGCACAGCCTTAATTACCAATGGCGTGCCTCGGTGTTATTATTATTATTAATAATATATATTTTCTCTTAGTCGCTGATGTACTGAGCTCGCCAGAGCTGATCTGTAGGCTTCGCACATATATGTATGCATCATACGCACAAAGACTCCCGTTAGGAACGAGTCCTTCGTGGCGCCGATGTTCGCTGCCTTTTCTGGAAAAAGAATCTCACTCTCTATCCTCCGCTTCTTCTTTCAACGGCACATTTTTGCCTTTACATGGAGAAAACGGATTACGCTTATTGGCGACTCTAAATTGCTTCAAAGTTCAAACCAGTTCCTTTTTTATGTTTTCGTCATTTTTAGTTTAAAAATAGTTTGCATCCACAATCATCAAAACCGACAGAATATACACATTAAATTAGGTCAGCAAGATAACCAAAACATACATTTTATGTCTTGATAAGCTTCTAGAAGGTAGTTCCTGAAGGAATTTCTAGCATTTTAGGTGTTCTCTTCTATTTATTCACAAAACGGAAAGGAAGGGAGAGTTTTAACGCGATAAACTCCCCGGTAGATTATCACCATTTTTGCGCAGCCTAACGTTGCTTTGCACGTAATAGAGGCTAGGCTGATAGTCATTGTAGATACCACAATATTTTTTCATCGCCAAAATATTGTTGTATTTTTTTTTTCAATTTCTTTCGATGCTTGTACAATCATTAAATATTGTTAATTATAGTGATTGGATGGATTAAAATTATTATGCGGTGATTTTTATATATAGAAACATTCTTGGATGTGAGATATGAAAAAGCAAAGCCAGGATAAAACGAGTTTAGCCTTTGCCAGCATGTGAAAATATGTAAAACATTCAAGGCGAACGTGCAGGAGGCTGTTAACGTTGAAATCGCGGCACATACGCAAGAGGAACGCAGCGAGAAAATTCCCCGTGAGATCGCAGATTCCTAAGAAGATCGAGCAATAGATAGATATAGTAATTCGCATTAACTTTAACATTAAACATATGTGCCTAAATCTGTTAATAGTATGCTACTTGTTACATTGAACCTATACTTTTATTGGAAAATAATTTAAAGAAAAAGTCTTCTGAGTAATCATGTTGAGTGAACTAATATAAAGTCAGCCTACATTATTTTTAAAATATTCTTGCAAATGCATTTACGTCTTTGAAGTTTACAGATCCTCTATTTCCTTTCTCTTAAAAGCTTCTAACAGTTATTTGATATAGTAACAACACAATATGTTCTTCTGTAAACTGTAGTCTTGTAAATAAATTAACTACCAAGGAATGTATATTTAAGTCTGCGCAATTTTTCCATAATCTACCCTATTGTATTCTAGCCTCCCCTTATCCGCCATACCTTAACATTTCATAATCTAACCTGCTCTATCCTACTTTGATTTGCTCTGCTCCACCATAATTTACCTTGCTCTTCCATAATCAGCTCTACTGTAATGTATCCTTCCCTAATCTGCCCTACCATACCCAACAATAATTTGCACTACTCTAATCTGCCATTCCCTACTCTAATATACCATATTCTATTATAATCTTCCCAATGTACTGTACCTCTATACAATATGCATTATCCTACCCTAATTGCTTCTACTATAGCCTAACCTACCCTTAATCTACCCTATTCTAATATTTCCTAGTTTAATGTGCCCTTCTTTAATTTACTCTATACTTCTATAATCTGATCTACTGTAACATATGCTATCTGTCCTACTATACCCTACACCAATCTGCACTACCCTCCTCTAATCTGATTTACTCTACTCCACACTACTCTGCTAATAATCTAGCCTACCGTCCTCTAACTACATTACTCCTTACACGTATACAATAAGTACCTTTGTTGTGGATTCTTCAAAGTCAATCTTACTTCTCCTAGTTTCCTAGAAGAAGCATCACAATCTTCGTATTACGCATACAAAAAACACATTGCATTGTTTTGTCAAATTACTGTTAAATAGAATCACAATATATTTTATTCGATTCCAAAACTAATTTATTTCTTCTTGTTTTCAGTATGCATCGGTACGAACGGCCGCATGTCCGTGCCCTCCAATAGGGACCACCATTACCGCAACCTGAAGGATCGCTTCACCAACTGTACTTACGTCGATGGCAACCTGGAGCTGACATGGCTGAAAGACGAAAACCAGGATCTCAGCTTCCTCCAGTACATCCGAGAGGTAACCGGCTACGTCCTCATCTCGCACGTGGATGTCCGCCGCATTGTTCTGCCCCGTCTGCAAATCATCCGCGGACGCCAACTGTTCAGGCTGCAAATCAGCAACGAGGACTTCTCCCTCATGGTTACGCTGTCCAAGATGTTCTCGCTGGAGCTTCCAGCCTTACGCGACGTCCTCACCGGTAACATCGGCTTCTTCAGCAACTATAACTTGTGCCACGTGAAAACCATTAACTGGAAGGAAATCATCAGCGATCCTGTTGGTAAATATGTGTATGTGTACAACTTTACATCGCCTGAGCGTGAGTGCCCTCCGTGCCATAAGAACTGCGAAGCTGGTTGTTGGGGTGATGGCGAGGAAAATTGTCAACGATTCAGCAAGGAGAATTGCAGTCCGCAATGTTCAGGTGGTAGATGCTTTGGTTCTGAACCACGCGAGTGTTGCCACTTATTCTGCGCTGGTGGTTGTAGAGGACCTAAGCAAAGCGATTGTATAGCCTGCAGGAACTTCTACGATGATGGAGTGTGCACGCAAGAATGCCCACCCATGCAGATTTACAACCCGACAACGTATTCATGGGAGCCGAACCCTAATGGTAAATACGCCTATGGTGCTACTTGTGTCAAAGATTGCCCAGAGCATCTATTAAAAGACAGCGGTGCTTGTGTGAGGACTTGTCCGCAGAATAAGAAGGCGGTAAATGGAGAATGCGTGCCCTGCGATGGGCCGTGCCCTAAAACCTGCAAAGGTGACGTTTTAATCCACGCCGGTAACATAGACTCCTTCAAAGACTGCACTGTAATCGAGGGCTACATACATATCCTGGAGAACTCCTTCCAAGGCTACCAGCACATCTACCCGAATTATACGTTCGGGCCACGATACGCGCACCTACACCCCGACCGACTAGAGGTGTTCAGCACTTTGAAGGAAATCACCGGCTTCATAGACATACAAGCCAACCATTCGGAGTTCAAGAATCTGTCGTATTTTCGCAACCTCGAGGTGATCGGTGGTAGGACGCTGCACGACTACTTTTCTTCGTTGTACATAGTGAAAACGTCGTTGCAATCATTAGAACTCAAATCGTTGAAGAAGATCAACTCGGGCACGGTGGTGATATTGGAGAACAATAATTTGTGTTACGCGGAAAACATAAATTGGGACACTGTGAAGAAGAGTGCCGAGCATACCTGTATGCTAACGAACAATAAGCCCGCGAATAGTTGTTTGGCCGAAGGACTAGTGTGTAATCCGCAGTGCAGCAGGGACGGGTGTTGGGGTTCGGGACCCGATCAGTGTCTTAGCTGCGCCAACTTCAGATACGCCAAGACTTGCATACAGAATTGTAGCTCTTTACCTGAGTAAGTATTTCATATTTTGTTACCTTATAGTTTGTCTATTTTGCCGATGATGCAGTAACTCGGTGTCGTTAAATCAACAAAAATCAGTACGCGCGACATGTGGGCGACAAACAATTGTGCGTTGGTCAATTGAGCGATAGCCAAATAGGTGATTGTTATTTGGACGATGGACTCTAATCTGCCCTAACCTAACTTACCCTCATATTTTTTTTTAAGTTTAAGCCCCACGCACAATCTACACTTGTTTATCTTGTATCCGAAAAAATAATGTAGGGTTTGAAAATCTCGTTGTAGTTGTTTTGGAATAGGATAGTTCGTCCAACGAAGAGTAGGGTCCGTAAGAAAGTATTTGTAGGTGTGTGCTTGACAACACTCAATCAGGGGAACAAAACCCAAAGAATTATGAAGCAGTACTTTTACTGTGACTTAAAGATTAATGTGTGATAAGCTATTTCATGTCGACGATTGGGAACATCGTATCCCTTTTATTATCTGCCATGTCCTTTTCTTCTCTAACCTACTCTGTCCTATCCTACCCTACTGTACACTAATCTGTATCAACCTACCTTAATCTACCCCACAATATTTTAATCTGCCCTAATCTAATCTGTTCTATTGCTCTCTTGATTCCTTATTCTGTAGGCCAAATGTTCGACGCTATTTAGTTATCTTCCAATTGTCCAGTTTCCAGTTTTTTTCGCCCGAAAGACCGTCGTACCCTTGACCGCGTCCAACAAAACTACCTCTGTCTCAATTCCCATAATCATGACATTATGCACAGTAGATTTCCCCACTGCTCATGGCAAAATAGACGAACTATACTTTAATTTACAAATTAAGTATATTTTTTATACTAAAGTAACATTTCTTTTACATTGTAGAATTTACCGAGCTGAAAACAACGAATGCAAAGCGTGCCACGAACAATGCAGCCAATCCTGCAAAGGCCCAGGCCCCGACAACTGCACGAAATGTAAACATTTCAAAGACGGTCCATTCTGCGTCTCGCAATGCCCATCGACAAAATACGAAGACAAGGGCTTCTGCCGACCGTGCAACCAAAACTGCGTAGGTGGCTGCACAGGACCGCTGAACATCTTCGGTTTGGGCGGCTGCAACTCCTGTGATAAGGCCATACAGAACGACAGCGTGACCGTGTGCCTCCAAAAGAACGAACCGTGCCCGGACGGCTATTACTACGAATCCGTGCAAATCCAAGAAGAAAGCAGCTACAAAGCCTTAGCCGGTAAGGCCATCTGTCGTAAATGCCATCCACGCTGCAAGAAGTGCACCGGTTACGGGTTCCACGAGCTGGTGTGTCACCAGTGCACCAACTATAAGCGCGGCGAGCAATGCGAGGATGAGTGCCCGCTGGATCACTACGCTGACAACGAATCGCAGCAATGCATCGAATGCGATAAAGAGTGTAGAGGCTGCATCGGTACCGGCCCTAACAACTGCATAACGTGCCAAAACCTTAAAGTTTTCGTAGATGGACTACCATCTAACACCAGTGCTTTCATGTGCGTAGCAAATTGTCCACCAGAATTCCCGCATAGATACTTCCCGCAGGACAACTCCGAATCTTACTGCTCAGCCGAAGCTGGTGGCCAAATGCTAAGCTCGTTAGTGACAGACAAAACACCTATAGTCATGGTCGTTGTTGGACTAATTGTTTTGATCGTGTTCATACTAATCACGCTCATAATAGTCCATCAATGTAGAAAAGCGCGCGTCAAAGAAAACGCCATGAAGATGACCATGGCCTTAACAGGCTTAGAAGATAACGAGCCTTTACGGCCATCCAATGTTTTACCCAACTTAGCCCGGCTGCGAATAATCAAAGAGGCTGAAATGAGACGCGGTGGAATTTTAGGATATGGGGCATTTGGTACTGTATATAAAGGAGTTTGGGTGCCCGAAAATGAAAGCACGAAAATACCTGTTGCGATCAAAGTGTTACGAGAAGATACAGGCGCGAACAGCAGCAAGGAATTCTTGGGCGAAGCATACATAATGGCCAGCGTTGAACATCCTAACTTACTACAACTATTGGCCGTTTGTATGACTTCCCAGATGATGCTAGTAACGCAGTTGATGCCGCTTGGTTGTTTGTTGGACTTTGTGCGTAAGAACCAGAACAAGATTGGCTCCAAGAGCATGTTGAGCTGGTGCACGCAAATAGCGCGCGGCATGGCGTATTTAGAAGAAAAACGATTGGTGCATCGCGATCTTGCTGCGCGTAATGTGTTAGTACAATCACCCGTTTGTGTGAAGATCACCGATTTTGGTTTAGCCAAGCTATTGGACATTAATGAAGAGGAGTATAAAGCCGCTGGTGGAAAAATGCCGATTAAATGGTTGGCCTTGGAGTGCATACAGCACAGGATATTCACGCACAAGTCGGACGTTTGGGCTTTTGGAGTTACAGTATGGGAGTTGCTAACATATGGTGGTAGACCGTATGATAATGTGGCGGCAAGAGATGTACCTGAGTTGTTGGAAAGCGGAGAGCGATTACCGCAGCCGAAGATAGCCAGCATTGAAGTTTATATGATTATGGTGAAGTGCTGGATGTTGGATGCTGAAAGCAGGCCCGGCTTTAAGGAGCTGGAAGATGATTTTTCGAAAATGTCCAGAGATCCCGGGCGGTATTTGGCTATACAAGGGGATATATTGATGAGGATGCAGAACTTTCCTCCTTTACAGGTAAATCATCTTTATTTTACTCTTACATAGTATTAAAACATTGAGGAGCACAAATTAGCATAGCATTCTTGGTTTATTGAAGAGTTAGGGGAGGGGGCGTGAATCTTGGCGACACGATACAGTCATGCAAATTGAAGGGAGTAGTAGGGTTGATAATGAAGACTTGCAGATGAATCATGGGGACTTGATAGTGTCAGCGCAGAGTTGGGGAGAGTGACGGGGATGAATAACGAGGGCTCGATGCCTTCATCGTATATTGGGAGAGATTGTCTGGGGCTCTATACGCTCAGCATGGATTGGGGAAGAGTAGCGATTGTCGGTTAATGGTAAGGACTCTATACTCTCAGAATAGATTGGGGAAGAGTGATAAGGGTCTGCCAATAGTGGGGACTCGATACCCTCAGGGCAGATTATGGAATGATCATGAGGGTGAATCATATGGATTTCATACCCTCAGCATAGGTTGGGGAAAGTAGCGGGTGTCGGTCAATTGTGGGGACCCCATGCCATCAGCGTAGTTTGAGGAGAGCCCCGGAGATGAGAAAATCGTGGACATTTTATACCCTCAACGCAAATTAGGGGAAATTGATGGGATTGAATCATGAGACTCCGTACCCTGAGTGTAGGTTTGTATAAAGTGGCGGGAATCTGTCAATCGTGAGGACTCTATACCTTCAGTGACCCTCAGTGTAGATTAAAGGAGAGGGGAGGAATCGTAGGGATTTTATACCTTTAGCGCAGATGAAGGGATAGTGATGGGGGCAAATCATGGGGAATGCGTACCCTGAACGTAGAGGGGGGAGAGTCGTGGGGATAGGTCAATCGTAGAGATCCCATACCCTCAGTGTAGATTGAAGAAGAGTGGCGGGGATCGGTCAATCATGGGCACTTCATACTCTCAATGTAAATTCGGTTAGGCAGATGAAGGTCAGTCAATCGTGAGGACTCTATGCCCTCAACGTAGACTAGGGGGGAGTGGCGAAGGTGTTTAATCGGGGGGACTCGTTACCCTCGACACAGATTGGGGGATAGAGGTGGGGTCTATCGTGGCGACACTCTATAATCGCAGCGTATATTGAGAGTGGCGGGAGTTGGTCAATCGTGGCGACTCCATACTCTCGGTCCCAGTTGAGGGAGAGTGACATGGGTCAATAAATTTATCCTACTTTACCATCATATGTCATTCTCTAATATACCCTACCCAATCTACTCTATTCTAATGTTAGTTATCGATTGGGTATCCTTTTCCATATCATTCAACTTATCTTACGGGATTTGTATGAATAACGGATGCCAAGCGATAAAGACAATAGTTTTATATCTTGTTTTTTATTACAGGATGATCGTGATACATTAAGAAACTTGAATTCCGCAATGGAGAACTCCCAAACGTCAGAGTTCGAAGAGTGCCTTCAAAACGCAAAATCCAGGGCCCCGTTCCCGACGGGACTCTCCATGTCCATATCGCCACCCCCGACCCCGATGAAATGGCATTCCGGGACGCATATGACCTCGGATGGTAGCTGCGCCCCACAGAACCAACACAACTGGAATCAAGAACGTCTAAGATATGCACAAGCTCACGGTCTGGATCCAAGCACGCTGCGTGCTGCCCAAAGCAGCGACGGCTCCAGCATCCGCTACTGCGGCGACTCAATCAAGTACAAAAGCGGCGACATAGGCTCCGACGAATACGACTCCGGCAGATCCCAAGCCCAAGTCGGCACGGTCAAGCTGGAGCTACCGGTGGACGAAGACGATTACCTGATGCCCTCACCGCAGCAAACCCAGACTCCGTCGACGTACGTGGAGCTGATGGGCGAAGCAAAAAGCGAAGGCGGGGGTGGTGGCAGCGTAGCGGCGTTCACGCCGTATCCGGATTTCTGCAAGACTAACATAGACAATCCTGAGTACCTTATGAGCAACGATCCTCCGAGCCAAACGATCGGTATACCGACGGTTTCTGAGTTGGTGCAGGCTAATGGCAACTCGGAAGCGACGACGGCTCCTCCCTATCTTCCGCAGCGAAGCTCAGAGGAGGAGTCCGATCATGAATATTACAACGACTTTGATCGCCTGCAACGTGAACTACAACCTTTACATAGGAAAGGTGAAACTACTGTCTAGGATTTAATGTACAGCTTATGAATTAGTTCTTCTAGTATTAATAATTACACATTTCTTTTATCATCTTCACAAGTTGGTGAAGCTGGATAACACTACAGGTAGACAGGAACAAGCTTAAAGCTTTTGAGGTGTGGTATTACAGACATGCTTAGAATATCATGGGTGAACAAGATTAGCAATGAGGAAGTTTTAGAAAAAATAACGAACAGAGATGTATTTGGCATACAACTAAGACTAGGAGAGACAGGACGGTGGGACACATTAAGACATGGACTGGTGTAGGATATATTAGAGGGAGAGATTGAAGTAAAACTAGATTAGATTATTGTTCTCAAATAATAATAGTTTCAAGGATATGAGTAGATTGGTTCAAGATAAGGAAGATGGAAATGTGTATCCAACCAGTCCTATGACTGATGACTATGAGAGGAGAACTAAAAGTTAAACAATAATCGAATTAAAATAAATGTGTATCTTATAATTAAATACAAAATTGCTAGAAGAACTATTTCTCAAACAGCTGTACATTAATTATTATTTTAAAAGAATCTCTAGCCTATAAAAGAAAAGAAATGAAACAAAAATTGATGCTAGGCATACTTAATTATCTCTTAAGAAATCTTCCCCCCCCCCCAACCCCCCACCAAATTACAAACAACCCCTAATTAATAAGAAACAACAATAACAAAAAACTGTCAATTAAAAAAAACCTGACAATAATAAGCCCGCCCCTTATAATAATTTTTTTTGTGCCATTTCACGCTTACAGAAAAATTGGCATGCACTCCTGTACATAATTTTTTTTATATTATATATTTTGTATATACTATTTTTTATAGCAATGTTAAGTAATTTAAAAGGAACAAAAAAATTGTTTTACTTTTTTTTTATATAAATGTGTATGTAAATGCGCGGGGCGGCCCTGCCGGGGGAAACAAAGTGCCAATCCTGCCGAGCCGGGTGCCGCACCTGCTTCCATCTGTGATATGACTTTCTTTTTTTCAAAGAAGAAGAAGATATAAACAAAAAATAATTAATAAAAAACTTATCGATGAATTAATTGAAAAACCTTGTAGATCTTAAACAAAAAAACAAACGACAAAGTAAGGTAATTAAGTGGATGTGTACAGTAATATTTTTTTCCTGTAATGTATTGTGTTTTCTTTCTCTGTCTTATTTTTTTTTTGGTTACGCACTAAATTCGTGCCATAGAGTGCCTTTTTATAGAGTTTATTACATCCGAATATTTATACGTTTATAAAAAAATAAATAAATATATGTATAACAAAAGAATTGTCTTTATGACATGTTATTTTTATTTCTGTATATATTTACAGGTGGTGAAACATGGATAGAGTTACAGATCGATTGGAAAAAACTTAAAGCTTTTGAGATGTAGTGTTGCAATGGTATGCTGAAGGTATTAAGATTAGCAATGAGGGAGTCTTAGAAAGAATTAACAAATAGTCCAGTATTTGGCATACAATTAAGATTACAGGAGGCAGGATCAGAATGAATAAAAAATGCCATACTTGATGTTTCTGCTACGATATCCACACACTTCTTCTTGCATTTAAAATCAAAGCTTTGAAACACCTTACTTTCCACTTCATCTTTATAGAAGAGATGCACGTCGAAGCAGAATTCTTTTTCATCCATTTTATAATCCTTCCTGATGCCCATTCTGCATCATCAACTAGTTCGTTTTGGTTGTTTCCAGTCACTATCATAGCTAGGTCATCGGCATAGCCGATTAGCGTAACTTCTTCTGGCATTGTCTCTTCGTCGTAGCTAATGTTCCACAGTGTCGCGTCGGTCCTAGTATCGATCCTTGCGGCACCTCGCAGCTTATCTCTATCTCATTGCAGTCTCGTATTAAAACTTTCTGGTCTTCCAATAGCTGCCTATGACTCTGATATTATATGGTGATATCTTTCTTTTCTATAGTTCATTTATTATGTGTGACCATCTAACGGTGTTAAAGGCATTTTCTACATCCAGTGTTATTCATAGTGCACATTTCTTCTTCCGTTTGCTTTCTTGGACAATTTCTTGTACTCTTTGAACCGCTTCTATTGTAGAGCACCCTTTCCTGAACCCGTATTGCAGTTTCGCAAGGCCTTATTTTTCTTCAAGTTCACCTTGGAGTCTTTTGTTAATTATTTGCTCGTACAACTTGCCGACAGAGTTTAGGATGCGAAGTGGTCTGTATGTTTAAGTTCACCTGCCTTGTTTGGTTTTTCGATTAGTATTAGTTTGCCAGTATTCCATTCTGTTGGGAAGTTGCCTTTCTTCATCATTACGTCAAGAGGTATTCTGAATATTTCTGGGTTGTGTTCGATGATTGCCTTGATGGCCTCAGGTGGGATATCATCGGGGCCTGCGGCCTTTCCGGCCTTGATTCTACTTCCAGCTTCTTTTATTTCCTCTGTTGTGATGCTAGGTATTTCCCCTGCTGTACATTCTATCTGGGGCCACACTTGCTTGTCCTGCTTGG
>JARJED010199668.1:0-10137 GCA_030264515.1 Sepedophilus sp. GC000190 | reverse complement strand
GCCGTTTTTGAGGTACGTATGTTAATGTCATGTGGATGGCCACATCAGATTTTTTTATAATAAATTTAAAAAAAGTTAACCTTTGTTTTTTAGTTTTTCAAAATCACTTGTTTTTAGAAAACAATTGTTTCGGAAAACTGTTTGCCTTTTTAGAAAAAAATAATAAAATGTATTGACTTTTCAAAAATCATATTTTCTTTTGTAAAGTTTTTTAAAATCACTTATTTTGTGGAAAAATATTTAAAATCTTCGATTTTATTTAGAAAATTGTTGAAAATCACTTTTTTAAAGTTTTAAAAATAATGACCGTACTCTTTTTGCTTATTTTGTTAAAAAGTCTTGATTTTTTAAATTTAAAATTTTTTTATTTCTGGAAATAATTTTCAAAATGGTGTGATTTAAATAATAGTTTTTTCTTCTTTTTTTAAATTCTTTCATATTTTACAATAAATTTTAAGAATATTTGATATTTCTTTTTTGAAAGATTTTCAAAATCGCTTGGATTTAGAAAAAAAAAATTCAAACTGTTGAAAAACATTTTTTTTTAAATCAAAAATGCTTTATTTTTTTAGAATTTCTTCATTTCTATCATTTTTACGAATATTTTGAAAATCTTGAAAAAAATCGGTTCAATTATTTCGAAGTTTATTCATTCATTCGAAGTGGTAATGCAAATGTAAAATTTCTGTCTCTGGGGATAAGAGTCTCGGTAGCTCAGTGGTAGAGTAACAGCAGCTAAAACTGGAGGTCGAGGGTTCGAATCCCTCCTGAGAAATTAATTTTTGATTTACATTTTAATTCATTTTTCTGTAGGAAACTACGGTATAATTTATTATACATGTAAAATTCTAAATTACTCAAATATCAATTCTATAATAATTTTAAATAAATTTAAGAATTTTTTAACATTTTTCTTACATTTTAAACAAACAAATCTTGAGTTCTTATTTTTATAAATTCTTAAAATTGTATCGAAATTTATGAGATTTAAAAAAATCTGAGGATTCGTAATTTTTCGTAAGTAGCGATAATTCTTAAAGGCGCTAGATTTAAAAAATTCTTCGAAAATTTTGAAGATTTTTGTCATTTTTTTTTTTAATAAATTGTTTCAATTATTTTTTCAAAATTCTTAAAATTTGCGTTAAATTTTTTTCTAAAATATATACTTTTTTATAAATTTTAAAATTCTTTAAGTTTTTCAAAATGGCTTTTAATGAATTTTTCAATTTTCTTAAATCTGTGAAAATTGTTGTAACGTTTTAATATATTTTTACAATTTTTAAAAAGAAAGTTCTTTAAAATTCTTGAAAAAATCTTAAAATAATTTAGTCATATTCGTCAAAATTGCAATTTTTAATTATTAAAATACCAATCTATTAGTTAAAATATTAATTGATTTATTAAAAGAAAATTAATTGATCAAAAGGTCAATATCAAATGTTTGTAATATATTATATCAATTTAAATGTTAAAATGCGCATATAAATATTAATTTTTAAAATGTCTGTCAGTTGTAATTATCAAAAATAAATTTAATAAGTAATCAAAGTTATAGTTGGTTAACATCAGGGCGAATAAAAATCGACGTCTTATAGTTGGGCCACTTTACCTGTCTGACCCTTTCCTAAAAAAAATAATTGATTACTCAAAACTTCAGAATATCGATTTGAATCACTTGTTAAATCATGATTGAAAATTATTTAAATCTGTCCCATCTTACTTTAAACTATCAAAATCGATGTTTCCTCGCCAAAAGGTAAATTTATATTACATATTTTAAAATTAGTTATTTCATATGGAAATTTCTGTCATTTTTGACACTTTTAATACTTAAAACTATAAGCAGTAACTGGGAGTTTCTGTTGAAATTGAAATTTTTAAACATTTAATTGGCAATTATTGTTAAAATTGACATTCCAGCTCTGGGATATGTCAGGGCATGTGCAACAAAATTAGCATTTCATCTCCTAAAATTGTCAATCTTTTGATAATTTTTAAAATTGTAATTTCAGTTATGGTTATTCTATTTCTGCCAGCAGTTACTATCAAAATTAACCATTTCTATCAAATTTTAAAACTGAAATAATTGTTGAAATTGACATTTCCAATATTAATATTATTACCTACGACTAACGAATAAAGCACATACTTAAATTCTAAAATTACAATTTCAGTTTTTAAAAATGCAATTTCAGCTTCTAAAAATGCCCGAATTGATAGTAGAACATGATAATATATTATAGTACTAATCTGTTACTTCATCTGCAATATCTAAGAAATTTAGCATTTCATTTATTAAAACTTTATCTTTTTTGAGATTTGAAATTAACACTAAGATAAAATTATGTTGTAATTACCGTAATGGCATTTAGGAATGAAAAATTGTGGAGACGTAAAGCGGCCCCGCTCGTCTTGCTAGTCGAATCTGCAGTCGCAATTTTTGGATTTTTAAATTCAAGTACCAGCACTGATATTTAATTGGGTACTATTTCCACATTAACAATAACATTGATGATATTAATAAACATTAAACAAATGTATATCTATGATATACATCAGATTTTTTCGTATTAGGCCTTAAAGTTTAAGGGCCGGTTGTACAATAGCGGCTTAGAACGAGCCGAGTGGAGGATTGGTAAACCTCCCTTAAATGTAAAATAAGCGTTGTACAATTGAAGCTTAGCAGTTAAACCAGGCTGGAGGAGTGGCATTTGTTTACGGCGAACTTAAACAACGACCGCAAATTTATATTTGAGTTTTAGTGCAAGCAATATTTAGTAGCAGGGTGAGAATAAGAAAAACTATACTGAAGTCAAAAATGTACATTCCGAACTATTTCTTGGTACGCTGGTCAAATGACAAAGATTACATAAAAATGAATAGAAACTAATAGCAGAGACGACGATTCTGTACAAAAAAGTCCGTGATGGAATATATCCATCTACTTTCCTTTATCTGCAATTTATAATCAAAGATTTTATTAATTATGAAAAAAATTGTCAGAACTGAGTGCCGTGCGTGATGAAATAGAAGCCAGTGGGGCGAACGGCTCGAGATGTGGATGGTGTACGCGAATACAATTCGATAGCATACGAATAGCGCCTGATTCACAACTGTGGTGTACAATGAAAAAGTTTTGCCAACCTTCATATTACTCTAAGAATCGGTCCTTATATTAAGCTCGAACCAAGCTCGATATGTACAACCCGACGATATGTTAAAGTCGGATTTACAAAACGTAGTCTTAGCTACGCGCGTGGCTACGCGGACTCTCAACTCGATATTGTACAACCGGGCCTAAGCTATTTTCATTTGGTTTATTTTTATTGTCACATCAATTATTGTTACTTATAAATCATGTATTGTTAAATGCGCAAAAATATTACAGAAAATACCAGTCCCCAGCCGGAAAAAGTTTGGGAAACGCTGGTATATGGCAACGTTGAATAGTTGGAGATATGGTATTATACGGTTTTTAGTTATTTCTTTTATTATCCTATGCATGTATGTTATGCAGTCGGGATCGATCGCGGAATCTTGTTACGCGAACCATAAATTATTTTCACCCAGCGAAAAATCTAGATGGGGTTTATGGTCAGGCAGTTTTAAGTGTCTCTCGTATGGGAATCGGCCGGAGCTTTTACGGTCGTTGGATTTAATTAGAATTATGTGTTTGATATGGATAGTTTAGTGATTTTATGGGTGGCAAATCATTCCTGCCCGTAATTAAATTATTTTCTTATAAACGGCCGTGAAGACTGCGCGAACCTACGGGCCGTCCCGCTCGATTATTTCTGTTTTCAATTAAGCGAGTAAAATGTTGTTTTAATATGTAATGCCTGTATTAATTCCGTAAAACCCGACTGTAATTCGAAAAGGAATTACGTAAAGTAAATATCTCGAGAAAGAGAGAGATATCTTTATTGAGCTGCAAATGCTGCTATTCGTGATCACTAATCAGTATGTTTTATAAAATATCTATTATAAATTAAAGCATTGAATGCCATAAAATAGAAAGAATAGTGCTGCTTTAATTTATAATTACAAACTAAATATTGTGTTCTCTCTAAAAAGAATATAACCGAGTTCGTACTAGTCACGTGCAATGGAGTATGAAATGTTAATTTTTTGCTTGGTCTTACGAAATAGCGATAGGTATTGCAATATAAATCAATTTTATACATTATTTATGTTATATCAGTTCATATTTATATTTTGTGTACGTATACAATCTTGATCTCTAAATTATTTAAGAATAGTATAAGAACACAGCTGGTAGGTACATATCGATGAAATATTTGCAAAGTAACGTAATCCATTTTCTTAAATTGTTGTTAGTGAAGTGATTTCCCATTTATTTGAGATAACGAATAAGCTTGTAGGCAATTAAGACATAGTGCATTCAAATCAAATCAAAGATAAAATAGAATATTATTAAATGTGTTTTTGTTACCAAAACCATAATAAATAGAAACAATTTTCTAAATACATTTGGGGGACTACGACAGGCGCAAGCACGAGTAACCCAACGTAATTTTACATTTTGCTTAATCAGTCACCATTTAGCAGATTCTCGAAATGTCTTAAAGTTTATCGCTAAATTATAATATAATGCATACAAGATGGAAATTGTTAAAAGACCTTATGAATTCAAATGAAAAAAATATAAATAGGTTTTAATCCAATAATTTTGTCTTTCTTAATGATGTGAGGTAAAGTGCCCCTTCATCCTGTAAACGATAATTTTTATGACTTAATATGTAAATAACTATTATCATATATGATACTTTCTGAAAATACCGGATAAGGCTTACGCCAATATATTTTACAAATTTTTATCTATTATAATAAATAAATGCTTCATAAGTATAATAATAAAAATGCAAAATAGTTCATTATTGTTTTATAATTATATTTCCAAAAATATATGCAATTAAAAAGAAAATATAGAAATTATTTTAATTTGTATTTTATCTATTCATACATTCCAAAAGTAATATAATTTTAATGTACCTTTAAACAGGTCTTTACCTATAAACAAAATTGCATGCAAATAAAAATTCCAACTTAAATATTTAATATTTAAAACCGCAACAACCACAAGCAATTATGTACATACATATCGCCAAATAAAGCGACCATTGACATTGCAACAAATACAGTATTTACTACAATAAACATTATATCTTTCTTCAGAGCAAAATAACCAATTGAGTTGATAGTACTTTCGTTAAATTTAATAATTATGTATATGAAAAACTTGAAGAAATTATACAAAATTCATTCGAAATTCAATTATTCAAATTTTATTTTATTCCTAGCCAATAGAATTGACGATTTTGATGAAAATTGATATACATTAATAAAAATAATTTCACTAACATTAAATTATTCTTAAAAAGGCAATAAAATTTTACTGGAATCTAAAAAATAACGATTTTTACATTTTATTAAAATTCAATAATTTTTACACAAAATCAAAATTTAAATAAAATTTTATCATCTCAAATTCAAATAATTTGAAAGAAAATAAAATGAAACTGCATGCAAATTTGAAATTTTCCCCACATTCAACGGATTTATAAAAAAAATAATGAAATTTTAAGAAATTATACTAAAATTTACCAATACTTTCTATAAATTCAACAAAATGAAATAATTTTTCGAATAAATAAATGTAAAACAAAATATAATTAAAAAATCAACGATTTCCACAGAAATTAAATTTACTTAATTGATTTTGTTTCAAATATAAATGTAAAGTAAATTTGAATTATCGCGGATGAATGAAATTGGCAATAACATACCTAATAAAACATTGTGAAGCATATGTATGTATAGCCAATAGATGCAGTATTAAGGCAAAAATATAAACATTGTTTTTACTTTCAATAATAAAAAAAACAACACTAACTGTACCTCTATATTTCTCTTGCTTGGCTATCCACACACCATTTTCTTCATATATTAACGTACAATTAACACTATTAACAATTAACACCACGATTTATATTTGAGAATTGATTAATAAAACAGCGAATAGTAAGTAATTACAGTTTTCATTGCTCGCTGCGTACTGTGTTACCGGGCAAGTATTTGGGTATTGCCTCGGGGCGCAAAGCAAAAATGGGTCATTTGAAGTAAACAAGGAAACGTACTAAACCGCTTTCTTTCAATACATCTACTTTAATGTTGGCGAAGGTCAGGTTTTATATAAACATTATTTTTATAATACATCCACTTTAATAAAATTCATTGCAGTTTTTGCATCGTAGAACGTCCGTGTAGCTCTAACATGTGTGTATGACGAGTTCGTGTTTATAATTATAAAATTATACTGGTAACGTATTGATTTAATTAATTAGCAACAAAGAGGATTATAAGAAGTGGAAATAGAGCAGAGCTAGTAGGTAGGATATTTTTTATAATCCGAGCAACACATTTTTGTGTACTGTTATTTGAAGTATTTATTTACAAAATACATGTGTGTAAAACTAAAGAACGCGTAAACACATTTCATAACTTCTTTGTCGCAAATAGCAACAATAATATAGTAATTAAACAGTGTCGAGTGTACGTAATTACTTATGTGACATATGAAACATACGCCAATTTGTACTGCAAATTAGATACTTTATATAAACAAGATTGTAAATTGCATTATAATAATAAGGCGACAGCATTATTTACTTGTCACTATGCAACTCGTAATATGAAACATTATTTATTATGTCTACCATAATCAATATAATTGGGTTAAGTTGATTAAAGATAGATAGCCTAGAGCAATAATTACATTAGTATTAATTCAATTTTAATTAGAACAAATGTTTTAAATGAATCAATT
Source organism: Sepedophilus sp. GC000190 (assembly GCA_030264515.1). Taxonomy (NCBI): domain Eukaryota; kingdom Metazoa; phylum Arthropoda; class Insecta; order Coleoptera; family Staphylinidae; genus Sepedophilus; species Sepedophilus sp. GC000190. The sequence continues at coordinate 3,290 of JARJED010199668.1, read as the reverse complement.
AATTAAATTGAATTATCGATAATAATATGATATTATTTCAATGAAACCAACTTCCGTTTTCAATGCGCCACCATAGAAGTACATGTAAGATGTAAAAATTCTTCAACAATTATGAGATATCTAATAAATGCAGAGAGGTAGATTAGTTAGTAAACATTTACATATAAATGTGTTTATACAGTTTTTTGTAGTTTTTACTACAATTAGTTAGTTATTTTTATAAAAATGTATATTTTATGTTATTATAATTATTCGGTTTCTACTAGTTTTAATTTATTAGAAAAAATATTGATTATAAATTAATAAATTCTCTCCAAGAAATAATGAATTATTAAAATAAATTACTAATTAAGTTAAATATAATTTATTGCTATTAAGTTAAAATATATTTTGCTGTGAAACATTTAATTTTTATATATAATAAAATATATTAGTATAATTGAAAAGTTGATATCAAAAACCCGGCATGCCAAAAATACAAAATACGCATGAATTAAAAATCATGTCTAACATCTCCGAAATGTTAATGAATAATAATAATCATAATAATAATGTAGTAATTAATGTTAGAAATAATCCTGACAAAAATAATGTACGGCAAATTAGTACCCATGAAATAAAACAACAACAAAACATTTTAATAATATTTATAATAAAATAACAATCATATTTTAAATCTTTATAAACATCATTACTAATTAAAAATTATTTATTGTCGGCATAATATACATATATTTAAAAGAATATATGAATATGGATTTTTTAATGTTATTTTTTCAAATATTGGAAGACATCATTGATCTATGATAGAAACATTTTTAATTAATATTGCAGAAAACTGTTTTATAATTCAATTCAAAGAATAAAATATTCAAATGCTGCGGATTATATTTGTGTGATGTATCTAATAAATTATACAGAACATTATAAAATTGTTTAAATTACAAAATCGAAAATAATAAATAATTTATGTAGTAGCAATAAACTAACTGCCTTATTTATTATTAATGTTGGCCATAATAAATTCATACACATACCAATAAATACGTTTTTTATCATTTATATGCTACACTGAATCAATAATAAAAATTGTAATAGTAAACCATGAAATAAACAATTGATCAAAATATACTTTCAATAATTTTTCATTTCAGAAAAAATAGAATTGGGTAGGTACATAACTATTTTATTAAAATTCGCTAATAGGGAATAAAATAATTTATTAAAATGAAATTTTAAAGTATAATTTTAAAAATTTACATTTTGTAATTTAGACATGGACTGTTATGCATCTTATATATTAAAATTTCTAAAAACAAATTAATCTAAAATAGTTTTAAAAAGTGCCTTATTAGGTATACCATGCATTTCACAAAAGTTTGAAAAAAGGACACTACAAAAATATCTTAGCTTATTACATAAAATTTAATTGCCAAATTTTAAAAAATTTGAACACGTTGTACAAAATTAAAATGTTACTAAAACTAAAAAATTTTGTGAATGAATTCAAAATTTCTTCAAAATTATCCAAAATTTTGTATATTTTCTTAAAAATCTCTTCAATATTTTAATTTAATTTTTCTTCTTAAAAAAATCGTTTTTTTTTTTCAATCAACAACAACCTTTGTTGGTTTTGTTGAATAATTTAAAAAGAACGTGATTTTTATACACTCTAAAAAAATCATGTTTTTTTTATTTATTTATTAAAACAAATTTAAATTTTGAAAATTGTAAATAATTCTTTAAAATTTCCATAAAACGCAATAAAATTCTTTTGGAAGTTCCATTGAATTTTCTTCTATGAAATTAACTCATCATATTGAAGTTTTCATAAAAATCATTGAAAATTCCATGGAAATCCTGAAAATTCGATTTATTTTCTTAACATTGACAATTTAGGTAAATTCTGATAAAATTAAATTATCTTTAATCTTTTTTTTACAAAACTCGCACAAAATTTCGCAAGTCCTTAAAATTCCAATGAAATTGTATTAAATTTTCATAAAATCCACTCTAAATTACTTTCTTTTATAACGTAAAAATAAAGTATAGTAGTCATGAAAATTTTCGACCTCGAGATTTTTGCAGATATATCTATCCGTTTTGGGATCCCCTGAACCTAAAAGTGGTTTTTGAAATTATATCTGTATGTCTAGCGTCTAAACGACATAAGCTATCAAGTTGAAATTTTATATATAAGCTTTTGAACATTGATTGTGCGAGCCCAGTTGATTTTGGTTGAAGTATGTTAACCGGAAGTGATACTTTACCTGAAGACGTTGTCCGTTTTATGAGAGATTCTCGTTTATTTTTGAATGTAAAAAATATTTTTCATGAAAATCTAATAGACTATACCATTCTCTAAAACTTTTGCAAATAAAGTTTTTAACTAAAATGTATAGTTATTGCAAGACAAATGTTTTTAATTATTTCCGAATATATGAATTTAAAGGGCTTCAGACTCATTTCTCAGAAAAATTATTTGATGTATATTAAAGATATACTAATACACTACATAGGTGACAAGTTTAAATAAAATTCATCAATTAATTTTTGAGATATTCTCAATTTAGTGAAGAATAAATAAAATTTGCATTTCTTGTTGAAGTTTTGTGTGGTGAAAAATAACCGTGTACATGTTTATACATAATTTCCTGTCAATATTTTCTAATCGAATAAAAATATTGTCAATGTCAAATTTAGTTGTGTATACAGAGTATTAAAGAAATATTATTTTACATTTATTTTTCATCTAAGGGTATTTACTGTTAACAATTTGTGTAAAGTGGCACAAAAGAAAGTCTCGTGGGCCACGCCTCAATTTTTTAATGACATATTTCCTAAATTAAATAAAAATATTAATGAATCTTCAATAATAATCTATGAATTTCTTATAAACATAAATCATTAACAAAGAATTAAGAATTTGCAATGCAAGAATTAAAAAAAAATTAAAAATTACAAAAATTCGAAAAAATTATTTTAATTTACATTTATTTAAATTACATTTTGAAGACATTTTAACAGTATTTTTTAATCACATTTTTTTTAAATAATTTAAAAACTTTCAACAATAGTAAAAGATAATTTGACATCATCGACTTTTCATTAAAATTTAAAAAAAAATCCGATTAATTTAATAAAATTCGTAACAAATAAGTAGTCTCAGGCTCTGTGTACACGTTATGAATTTTCGCCTTCCGCCGTTCCGTCAAATCAACCGGATTGCCAGCAGTACACTTGATTAAATTAGCGTGTCTACACTATTCGTACGGCTGATGGACGACAGA
>JARJED010199373.1:0-11634 GCA_030264515.1 Sepedophilus sp. GC000190 | reverse complement strand
GGACCGTGCGGTGTTCTTTCTTTATTTTGAAATTTGAAAACATTGTATATTTTATAATTTCAATAATTTCTCGAAAATTAATAAAAATAATAAAGTTGTTCTAATTTTGTTTTTAATTTGTTCTTAATAAATATTTCTGAAAAAAATGCTAAAAAGGTAGTTTTCCTGAAGTCTTTTTTTTTTCTTCCGGTAATCTATTCGGTACCTTAAAATAACTTAAACCAAAATCTTTGCTACTGATTTCACTGTCAAATAATGGCTACATAAACAAATTGTTCGAAAATTTTTGAATAGTTTTTGAGAAAATGCGAGACCATACACATACTCAGACTTTTTTATAAGCTTTATATTAAGAAATCTACTTGAAAATTTATAACATCAACCCAAAATATGATTACTATAAACGATGTTTTTCTTAGTGGTCGTCCATTCTACACGAAACGCTACCAATTACCAATAAACAAATAAAAATTTAAAATTTATACAAACTGATTTGAGTGCAAGCAAAATTTTAGTCTCTAAAAGCTGGCGCTCGAGACTACAGCTCACTTAGCCCAGCAGTGAGGGTGTCCCTTTAAATTTGTAAACATCATGCTTATTTCTGAAAACTCGAATAAATAAACTGTTTTGCTTCAAATTCTTAAGAAATTAATTTCATAATATAGTCTTAATAATTCCCGTCTATAAACTCAATTTAATGCTATAATGAGGCTATAGCGCATACATTATTTCACAATTGTTCATTGTGGGTAAATCCTTCCAAAGCTTTCCAATCAATAGATAGAAGTAACTTCAAATTTGACTAATATCAATTTTGAAATCAGTTACTAACTAAAATTATGAATTATTTAAAATATATTACAATAATTTTATATAAAAAGGACCAAATTATACAAAACAGTATAAACAACTCGTTAATTAGTCAACTTATTGGCATTCGTCCATTAAAAAATTCGCCGCTAGCTGCTAGGCGGCTCATGTTTTGAATTTAGACTCGTGCTACAATAACTGACTTATTTAACTTGTTGTTCAATATACTATTATAATATTAATATAAGCAATTAAACACATCTAAAAATATTTATGTATACTTGTGCGCTTTTGCGTCGCGCTATTTTATTGCTGCGCTATTTTGTTGCGCGCGCTTTTGTCGCTGCGCTCTTTTGTCGGCGAGCTTTTGTCCTGCGCTCTTTTGTCGTGCTACTGATATTTACAAGACCAATAACGTGATATTTAGTTTCCTAAGTCGCAATCCGGCCATCAATTTCCCGGGGGTCTCGCGCTCGCTGTTCGGCCCCAACGGCGTCCTTCCGGCTACATGCGATGAACACGATCCCGAACTACTGAAACCCGTTATAACCGGCACGTGGATGCCCGAAGGTGTGGGCGGACTGCCCGGCCAGAGTCTAATATTCGCCGAGACGCAGATAGTGCAGGAATCAATTCCGATACCCGGTTCCGATCTTCACCTGATGTACCAAAGTTCGCAGGCCACCGGCTACTACAGCACGATCCACATGCGTCTCACGGGCAGCGCGATTCCTAAAACATTAACACATGTCCATGTTAGGGTGGAAGTTGAGGGTTCGCTCAACGTGAAAACTTACGAGGCCGATCCGGATCTGAAGCACACGTTCGCCTGGAACAAGCGCAACGTGTACAAGCAGAAAGTTTACGGCGTCGCGCAAGCCAAGGTGTCCGTGGGCTACCAGCACTCGACGTGCGATGAACCCGTGTGGGAAACGCAAACTGCCAAATTGAAAGGCTTCGATGTAGACATATCAGACATAGGGGGTTGGGGCCTAGACATCCATCACCACTATAATTTCCATGAGGGCATCCTGCAAAAAGGAGACGGTTCCACCCTGCATTTAAAACAATACCCCCGCACCGTCAACGTCATCATGGGCACCGGTCTTCAAAGGACGCTGGATTGTCCGGGACAATGCGGCGGTTCGGCCAAAGACGCCAAATTACTCACGCCAGGTTCATTAGCCAGCGGCCCAGACGGAAGCATCTACGTCGGCGATTTTAATTTGGTTCGGAGGATCACGCCCGAGGGGAATGTTTATACAGTGCTCCAATTAAGGTATTAGTTTCTTACTTTGCTTGGGAAATGTTTGGTTTGTAATGCGCGCTTGGCAATTTCCAGGGCAACTCAAGTAGCATATCAGTATTATTTAACCGTATCCCCGGCGGATGGGCATCTGTACGTCTCCGATCCCGAAAAGCATCAGATACTCAAAGTTATCTCCTTGGAGCCTGTTTCGGATCCCAGCATTAACAGCGAACCGGTAAGTTGTTTCGATTCCGTTTACTTATTTATTTTTTAATCCATTATTGGAATACTGCATATTTCATATACTTATACCTGAAACGAGATATAGAGCAATATTACTTTAATTAAAATATTTAAACCCAATTTACAAATTACAAAAAAAATGCTGCTTTACCTACATAATGTATGTAGTAATTGAAAAAGTCGCTCCACATTACTGTTTCTATTTTGTTATGAAAATTTTACTCAATGCTACAAATTGCAATTTCACAAAAAATAACTAATTTCAGCAGGTATGCTGTACTAATAATAAGATCATTCTTTACCACAAACTATTTTCGGCAAAGTTTAGTTTCAAAACTTGATAGACTTTGAACTTTTGAGTACAACTATAAAAATATAATAATAGAAAAAAGCAGCGAATATTGATAATTATATAATTATATAAACAACTCCGCCATCATTCTTTAACAATAGTTTGTGCATGTTTATGTAGTACATCGGAGCTATAAGTTATCCTCGAACCGTTTACAACCCTGTGTATACCATACACATTACTCTACCTTGCACCAAAACTATCCCGACTAAATTTATCGCCCAAACTAAATGAATTGTAATTAATTGCTTAAGTTGATACAAGCAACAAATTTGAAATTAATTACAAATTAACTTTTATAAAATATGCATATAAATTATTGTTAAGCGGTATGTAGACATACATCAAGCATTTTTTAACATCTGCTTCATTAATGGTCGCATTTCTATTACAAACTTTTTTCTTATTGGTATAATGTTTGATATGAATTAAAATATTAAAGCGAGTGCAAATAACATTGTTTTCTTCCCGGCTCCTCCACCATATTTGTAATATATTGCATAGTCATTGGAGGTTCATAGAAATCTGTAACATCCTAGCAAATGAATATTATAAAATCAATGATGATATCATTTTAATTATAAACTAACATTTGATTATTTTTTATTATCATCGAAATATGCATTTTAACGCATCTGTCCATTTTCAAGGCTAGTATTTTGAAATACTCTTAAAGGGGAGGGGTAGGGTAGGTTGCTAAATCCCATCGAAAACTACCAAACTTTGGGTACACTTATGTCCTCACTGAATTGACATATCTGAATACTTTTATATATATATAAAGAACTTCATTTTGATATATAAAAGTCATGGAAACATGTAAAAACTTTAAAAAATCTATATAATAGACTTGAAAAAAAAACATTAAAAACATTGTATGCTGAAGAATTTCCGAAGGTGTTTTACAAATTGAGAAATTCGTGTAAATATAAAAATTGCTGAAAAATTAATTTAAGGATAAAAATCGAAACATTTTGTAGCATCTATAAAAACACAATTGGAGATTAAAAGTTTAATAATTTCTTTATTTAAAATAGTAATATAAAATCCATAAAACTCTTGCAAAAAATCTTTTAATATTTTTAACGATTTTTTTTTAATACTAAACATTTAAATCATTTAATATTAGCTGCAATATGGTGATTTATGGTTTCGTTGTCAATAATGATATGTGGAAAGAGTAAATACTGAATTATTTTAATTTGTTAAGTGTTCACCAATTTAAATAATATATTTACTAATTTTAAACTGAAAGAATCTTGATGAATTTCAGTGTTTGTTAATGAATTGTAAAAAATACAATACATTTAGAGCATTATCAACATTTAAGATTTTCCAAAAATCATAAATACATTTTCAAGATTGTTCAAGATTTTTGTAGAAAACAAACTAAGATCAACATTTTTTAAATAGTCAATATTTTAAAAATATATATTAAAGTTTTTTTAATATTTTGGGAAATCATGTAATTTTTTCTTAATTCTTACTTTATTTTTTTATATAAACAAATAAAAAACCTTTAGTTTTTATCAATATATTTTTAATTGTACAGCAACTGGCTATATGCCACGCCGGATATTGACTTACGTTTAGATTAATGAGTGAACTAAAGTAATATGATTCTTAAGATCAATTATAACACGTTATCTTCAATGATATAATGTCGTGAGTTCATTAATTAATTTAAAGATAATTCAATTAATTAAATGTATTAGCAGGAACTATTGGTATATTTTTATAAATAAAAATCAGCCAATACATTAAAACTTTATGATATTTGATTGAAACTTATTTAAAATCTTCTAAAACTCGTTAGAAATTTTAAAAATTAATTAAAAATATTTTTAATTTCAAATCCTCACTGTTAAAAAAATCATGGAAATTTAATTGAAATTCTATGACCATATAAATATTTGAAAATTTAATGTAGTTATTTAAAAAAAACATCAATAGTTATTAAAAAGTCATCGATTATATTATTAAAAATTCACTTTTTTTTCAATTCAATTGAATAATGAAATGCAAATGTCAAAAAAAAAAATTGACAATCGATTAAAACTGTCTTGAAACATTCATACAAATTATTAAAAAATATATCCTGTTGGATATTAAATGAATATATCAAGTGGTGGCCATTGTGTTACTAAAACAGTAAGTTACAAAATAGAAAGCAGTAATATGTCTTTCTTTTCTGAAAAAAATGCATTTTTTAGTATAACTTAGTTATTGTCCGTGTATTGATTTGTGGGATAATTTGGTGGCAATAACGGACACAGAGTGGAACTTAGATTCTCTGTGTCCGTTATTGCCACCAAATTATCCCACAAAAATGCATTTTTGTTCATTTTATTTCAAAAAGTACATCAGATTTTTCTACATGAATTACTCATTGGAGAATTTATGTATAGACACTGAACGAGTTAACACAAAATAACAATTTTGAAAGAGTTTCTATACTTTTTCTATACATTTTGTTATTTTTCAATATCGTTCTTGATTTTGTTTAATTCAAATTCAAATCTTTTCCAATTGACTATTAGCAAAATTCAATGTTTTTTTTTTTTGTTTTTTAGCAAAACCGATAATTTTTAATATTTTTTATTTTTTTAGCCAATTTTGATTATTTTCAATGTTTTACAAGTATTTTCGATTACTTTTTAACAAAATTCTATTTTTCATATTGAGCTTTCAATAATTCTTAAGTAATTTTAATAATTTTTGGCCTTCTTACGATAAATTTTCAACAAATTTTATAATTCTCAATGATTTAAAACTATTTTTGACATTTTTTTTTGTATTTTTACAATAATTTTTGTTGATTTTCAATATTTTTCAATTAATTGTCTAGTGATTTTCGTTGAATTGTAAGAATACTTTTCAATTAATTTTAGTAGAATACACTTATTATTACCCAATATTTTTCTAAATATATTTTGATAATTTTCAATGAATCTCTTGTACTACTTAAATAAATAAAAACTGAAGTAATTTTGAATATATAAACTAATTCTAGTTTCCTACAGACAGAAATGACATTAAATTTGAATTAAAAATTAATTACTCGAGAAGGATTTAAACCCTCGACCTGTGGTTTTATGAAGTCATTTTGGTTTAGATTGACTTAGATATATATTTCTGATAGTCAAATATTAATTAGTTACAACATTTTTGTACAGGTATATTTTTCTGTATAGCTTACTCTTTCACGAAAAAGTAATAAATAGGTGTTATTAATCATGAAAGTGAGTCTTTTGTGTTCTTCTTTATTGGTATTATTTGAATAACAATGAATGTAATATTGTTCTGTATCTCCCCTCACCCCTGCAGCTTTATATGACATTTTTTTGTATTTTTTTGTATTGCCGGTGGCGAATAAATCTCAAAGATAACCGTTTAATGGGATTTTGTAGGTGGTAGGAAACGGGGAGCGTTGCATTCCGGGCGACGATAATAACTGCGGCGATGACGGTCTCGCCAAACACGCACGATTAGCGCACCCCAAGGGAATCGCAATTGCAGCCGATAAAACAATGTACATTGCGGACGGAACGAACATAAGAGCGGTCGATTCCAGGGGCATCATTCATACACTTGTTGGCTCCCACGGCCACCATAATCACTGGGCGCCGATACCTTGCCAGGGCGCGATTCCGGCTTCGCAGGCTCAACTGCAGTGGCCGACAGGATTATCGTTAAGTCCCCTGGACGGGTCCCTACACTTTATCGACGACCGACTGGTGTTAAAGCTCACCGCTGATATGAAGATCAAAGTCGTCGCCGGAACTCCTTTGCACTGTCACACGAAGGAAGATAACACGACGAAGTCGATCCAGAATGATGACGTGCTGGGTACGGTGCTGGCGTTGGCGTTCTCCCCCATCGGCGACTTATACATCGCCGAAACCGATACGCGCCGACTGAACTTTATTAGAATGGTGGACTCTTCCGGGAGGACGACGCATTTCGCCGGGAAACCGCAGGAAAAGTTGAAGAACAATTGCGATTGTAATACCAGCATAACAACTGCCAACCCCAGGAACAGCCAAGAACTTCCAACGGCTTGCATTTGCGGGACGACAGATGTTACGACGAGCAATGCGGAAACACTTTTATCTTCCAATGCTAGATTCCAGGCAATTTCCGCTCTCACTGTTTCACCCGGAGGTGTCCTACATGTAGCTGACCAAGGTTCATTACACATCCTCGCCCTCGAACATTACCTTCCATCGCACGATGAAAACGGCGAATTCCATATCCCGTATCCAGCGGCTGGGGAGATTTACGTATTCAATCGATACGGACAGCACGTCGCCACCAAGGACTTAACTTCCGCCAAAACACGCTACTCGTTCCTATATTCCAAGAATACGAGCTTCGGAAAATTATCAACGGTTACGGACAGCAGCGGCAATAAAATCCAATTCTTGCGCGATTACAGCAATGCCGTTAGCTCGATCGAGAACACCCAGGATCACAAATCAGAACTGAAGATATCGGGCGTCGGGTACTTAGTGAAATTATCGGAGAAGGGGCGCTCGGAGATAGAATTGGATTATGATATGAATACAGGCCTGCTAACGAGCCGATCCGGGGTATGGAGTTTTATTATTATGGCGCCAATTACGTTTATATTTACTGTTATCGTTTTTCTAGGGTGGCGAAACGTTCATCTATCAGTACGATTGGTTGGGCAGAGCAACAGGAGTTACACTGCCAAGCGGCGAAATGCTCAAATTAATGTCTGAACTTTCGCAAAATCAAGGTCTGGTCGTATCCGTTGCCACGCCGCCATCGAAACTTATGATCACCGGAAAGTCCAACAAGAAAGTCATAATTCAAGATGGTAAGTAATATCAATTACACGAACTTTCTGCACCCATTAACACACTCTCCAATATTACCTAGTAAACTATACTCAATTATAAAAATATACTTAACACATACGAGATTGGAAGAAATGTGACTAATCTTGAAAAAACTTGAAAACACTTAGTAAATCTCAAAAATTATTGAAAATTCTTTAAAAACTTTGAACATTTCTTGGCGCTGAATATTTTTGAATCTTTAAAATTTTTGAATATTTTTTTTAGATTCAAGAGAAAATCTTGAGAATTTTAGAAATTTCTAGCCATTTTTAATAACTTGAAAATTGAAATTTCCTTTCAAAAAAATATTAACAAATCGTAAAATTAAAAAGATATCATTTCAACCTTGAATGTGAATGTTGAGAATACAGCCATTATGAATATGATTATTCGTTACTCTTCAACTCTTAATTTCTTTATAGTTTTTGTTATACATAAATAGGTAATTGTAATTGCCGCTTTTAAATTTTGTGTTTTAATTTATTTCATTTTGAAACTACTTATTGAATTATTGGTTATATTTAGTTATTTGCAGTTGGCAATTGATAAACTTAAATTGGTAACAAATTAACCTGAAAATTCAAATGTGTCGATAAACACAATGAATTAAACGTCAAAAAAGGTAACTTCAAAGAAGATGCGTAATTCTGACGTTTTGCATAACCATGAATTAACGCAGACCAACCAACACTATTGGCATTTATTCCTGATAATATCAGACGGATCTAGGTCTTTTGCTCGACAGACATTTGCTCGACAGACTTTTGCTCAACATACTTTTTTCGACATACTTTTGCTCGACATTTGTTCGATAGACTTTTGTTCGAAGGACTTTTGCCCGACAAGACTTTGCTCGACAGATATTTGGTCGCCAGACTTTTGTACCTACGACAGACTTTTGCTAGACAAGGCATTTGCTTGACAGACCTTTACTTTTCTCGACAGATATTTGCTCGCCAGACTTTAGTATCTACGACAGACTTTTGCTCGACAAGGCATTTGCTTGACAGGACTATTGCTCGAAAGACTATTGATCGACAGGACAATTGTTCGACATCAATTTGATCGACAGCAATTCGCCGGACACATACAGGCATTTTTTGTAAATAGTCAAACGTGTTCATGGGACTACAAAAAGTCTATTTTCACCAATTTCTGAAACACTTTTTTCACGATTACAATACATTGTCATATTAATATATAAAAAATCTCTTTGCAATATTATTTAATTTATCTGTTTTGAATGAGACAAAATATTTTAGAAATGCCAAAATTTACCATATACCCCTCAATAATCGTATTGGAACAAAATTTGCTTGAATAAGCAAGCTGCTGTTTTGTCTTTCATTATAAGAATAATTCACAAAACGTAGCGCGCAATATAAGATTGCTCGGGACTAATTAACGTCACTGTGCATTCAAGTGTCATTAAAATCGCGAAAAATGCTGTATAACAAAGTTTCAAAAAAACAATTAAAAAAGTCAAGTTTCAATGAAATAAAAATTCTAGAGTAATTTTGAACTACCAAACTCTAATTTTTACAATATAAATTACATTTTTGATTATCAAAACATCGTATTTTGTTGCCAAAGCGCAATTTTCAACTGTCAGTTAGCATTAATTGTAAAAATATAATTTTAAATTAGGAAAATATCATTGATCATAATAAGAATGTTCAACTATTAAAAGTAACTAACTCTCATAATGATGTTGTCAGTTGTCAACCCATATATCACAAATAGTTGATGAAATATCAGTTTTTGAAATTTTGAAAAATATTTATGTTTACATGTATAATAAATTCTATCGTAGTTTCATACAGAGAAATTAATTAAAATGCAAATCAAATATTAATTTCTCAGGAGGAATTCGAACCCTCGATATCCTGCTTTACCCGCTGTTACTTTGCCACTGGGCTACCGAGACTCTTATCCCCAGAGACAGAAATTTTCCATTTGCATTACAACTCTCATATATCCAAATATCAATATTTATGTTTTTAGTATTTTTTTAGTGATCGACAATTATCGAATTTCAAAAAATGAACTTTCATCACATTTATTGTTGTCAAAATTGTAATTATCAATTTTTTGTTGAATCTTTGATGATGTATGAAGTGAAATAGATATACTTAAGAATGTTTTAAGTTTTTGAAAATTTCAAATCATTTTTTTTTATTTTTGCTTAAAAATCCATCATTCTTATTTTATATGTTACAATAAAAAGACTTTTATTTCGTTTATTTCTGTAAAACTTGTAATTAAATTTTTTTTTTTAATTGTTCCCAGACTAGTTAAATAATTGGTCATAATATTAAAAATCAGTTTCTAACATTTTTAAATTATTTAAAGTTTTTATGAATTTTTCAAAATCGAATAATATTGTTGTAAGTGCAATAAAATGTCTTGTCACATTTATTGCTGTAAAAGTTGCCATTTTTATTTTGAATTTGTGCTAGATTTTGCTGAATAATAGATGACCCGGTTTTTTATTTTGTTTAAATTTATTTATATTTTTTATAACTTTTTTAAATTTTAATATTACTTTGTAAACGCAATGAATGGCCTTATTGTTATTATTGTTAATGTAAAAATTGTAATTTAAATTTTTGGATTAATAACTCGAATTTACATAGTTAAATAGTTGGTTGTAGTTTTATTATTTTGAAAATTATTTCTATTTTTTATGAATTTTTGAACATTAAAGCATTTTTCTTATAGTTGTTACTGTAAAAATCGTAATTTTAAATGTTTTTATAATAACTAGAAGTTAACACATTTAAATAGTTGATTTTACTTTTATCATTTTGAAAACTATTTTTTTTAATGATTTTTTTATAAAATCAGTTTTTGATTTCAATATTGTTCTTTTCTTTGTGAATCTTGAAAATCCAACTATATTTTTGTAATTGTAATGAATGTACTTCTATTATTCTTATTATTATTTATTGTTGCAAAAATAAAAAAAGGAATTTTGAGAATATTTTAAGATATTAACAAAAAAATATTTTCTATGATTGCTCGAAAAATTTTCAGTGATTTTCAATTATTTATGATATTAAAAATAAATCTTCGATGCTTTTTAGGATGTCAAATGCTTTTCAATAATTTTTAAGAGATTTGAATGATTTTTACGATTATCTTCAAAAATATTCGATGAATTCTGAATTTAAAAAAAAGCAATAATTTTCCAATGATTTACCTATTTCCAATGATTAATCTATTTTCAAGAACGATTTGATAATTTTCAAAGAAAAACAATAATTTCTCCATCATGTTTTAAGATATAAAAAGCAATCATTTTCACAGATAATCGAATTTTTTAATGACGTACAGGGAAATTTCAATAATATCTCAACATTTCCAAATATGTGCATAAATGTTCAATGATTTTCAAATATTTTTTCAACAATTTTCAACGATTTTTAAAGAATTTCCAAGACATTTTATCTGTGTGACGATAATATTCAGTAATATTCGTACGATTTTTTTTTCTACAACATAAAATAAAAACTAATAATTATTTACATATCATGTTATAAAAGTTAGCAGTTGAATAAACAAGTCCGAAGGCCAAGTACTTTCAATCCCCTGAGTCCTGTAAAATAACTTTCATAACGAGTTAGGTATAATTTAACTGGCTATGTGCCACGCCAGTTATTGAATTCTAACCAAGATCAGATGAGCAAGCCAGACATTTGGTCATTGAATTGCCCATTGTTGCTATAATTGTTGTTGATGTACATTCTAGGGATGGCTGATCACGTAGTCATCTCTAGAATGTACATTTTCTAATTTCATGTTCATCAGTAGGGCCTTTGCCCTCAGTGATCGAAAGAGCACTTGTATGTGACTACTTTCAAAGTCTTATAGCAACTGTTAGTTCCTTTGAAAGTTGTCGCATGCAAGTGCTCTTTCGTTCATTGACGTGGTGGCAAAGTCCTACTGATGAACATGAAATTGGGAAAATGTACATTCTAGGAATGGCTAATTACGTAATCAACAACAATTATAGCAACAATGGGTAATACAATGTCGAAATGTCTGGATTACTCAATTGATCTTTGTTAGAATTCAATAACCGGCCTGGTGCATAGCCAAGGGACTAGTTGTTT
>JARJED010198889.1:0-10695 GCA_030264515.1 Sepedophilus sp. GC000190 | reverse complement strand
TTATTAGGAGATTGGCTACTGCGCTGAATCCACTTTCCACTAGGTATGAGGGTGGAAAAGCAATTAAAAACATTCTCGAGATATTCCATAATTCGGAATAAGAAACAGGTATGTCCTTTTGAAGCCAGAATTGCTGATATCCGTTTCTAAACTGTACCTTAAGTTCTTCGTTAGTGCTTATTCCGATCAGTTCCTCTTGTAATATGACATCCGTTTCTTCAATGTCACCATATGGATTGATTATCCACTGTGGTATTACTATAGTCTAAACGGGAAAATTTGCGCCGTCCAATGTTTTAATCAAATTTAGACTGTGATCTTGTAACTGCAAGTTAACCATATTAAATTTAGTAAAGAAATCGTTAAATAGGCAATGTCTGTTTTTCAGTTCATTAAATTTTCTTTTAAAATTTGATCTATAGCACCCAGAAACTCTGAAGTAGTCTCAAAAAGTGCAAAAAATCTTGTCAAACATAAGCCTTTCGACAGTCAGCGTACTTCAGTGTGAAGGAGTAATTGATGAAAGTTCTAGTCATTTTCATCACACAACTCCTGTTCATTGCTAATATTCACCATAACGTCATGTTGATCACGTGCATTTGTTTACACTCCTCTCTGGCTGTTTTGAATGCCGTATAGTAGAGTATTGTCGACCTGTTTCTTACGTTTTCACGTAAAAACTAAGCAATCGTTGACCCTCATTTTCATTTCATGGACCCCCAATTTTGTTTTTCGCAGATATAGACCCCTTGCAGGTCGCCATCGACCCCTGGGGGTCGATATAGACCACTTTGGCAATCACTGTTCTACGCCAACAAAGATCATTATTACCAATTAATATACAGATCTTTCATAGGAATAATACTCTTACCAATCGCGCAGTCGAATGGAGCGTTCCCACACATCTTACCTAATGAAAGCTTCCCTGCGTCGTACTTTCATTGGGAGCTATGTGTGGGGACGCTACACTCGATTGCGCGAATGGTTAAAGTATTATCCTTATGTTACTTCCAAAGTACTCATTTTTGGTTGAGTGTACATATAGCCTCAAACCTTTGAAAAATGCAAGATTGATGAACTGTGCCGGGAATTCAACTCGGGCCGCCTGATTGGTATTGGAGTCGAGAATAAAGCCTGATCAGCTGATGCTGAAAAAATCAGCAAATAAAGGGGGCCCGCGTGGCGCACGCACGTTCGGCGAGTGTCCTGAAGATCCACCGGAGTCGCGGAGCGTCCACGCGGGTGCGAGAAATGCGAAAGCGAGTGATGTAAGGTCTGTCAAGTGTATATTATATTATATTATTAACAGTGACTGATTAAAAAATGGACGCGCTGCACCAGACGGGCGAAATCTCGGAATTCAAGCGGTAATGTCCTTTTTTCCTCTTTCCTTTTACGCTTCCGATCCCCTACTTTCTAATCTCTGGCATGTGGAAATTCGCATTTCTCGGCCCGTAAATCAATAGATCGACGGATTCACCAGCTCGGATGTTCCGCGACGCCGGGGTATCGTCGCCAATCGCAAGCGCGCCTAAATTTGTTAAATAGGTTACAAACACCTACAGTGTTTGTAAACAATGGACCTTTTTTGAGGTTACAATATTATTCTACCAGAGGGCAAGCGGCTTGTTATCGGCGCCAATACGTAGAGCCCAACCACATTATCCATACTTTCATAAAAAAATGAAAACACTTCAAATTTTCATAAAAATTCGTTAATATTTTTTTTAACTTCTTATCATATTTTTTTTAAATATTCAACAATGTATTTATGCCGAACATGCCGACAAAGGTTTCGCGACAAAATACAGGAAAAACAAACAAATGTGAGACACATTTTTCTTTAATTAGAAAAAAGTTAGAAGATATATATCTCCTATCATGTTCTGTATTAGAATATGTAGCAATCAGTCGCCGTATCGTATTTTTTTTTTATAAAAATAATAAATTTTCATGTTTATAAAATGAAGCACATATATTAAAATAAACTAGATAATATATGAAATACATTACAAAATAAATTCTGTGGAAATTCCGTGATGATTTATGTGATTAGGTACATTTTATATATGATGAGCATAACAAACCAATATGGTAATAAAGCGATGTTCCCCCCAATAAAAACAGCATATATCAACCCCCGTCTGCATCCAATATAATATTTGCATGAGCAATAGAAACGAAGAACGACAGAAGTGAATTTACGATACGAATCTGAAATACTTCATCGCTTAATGAGTTTATATTTGAGAACGATCGGGCGGCACGCAATCATGTGGTATCGGTGCGGTGCCTCGTTTCGATCCGCAATGCCCATCAACAATGCATCGAACCGGCACTTTAATTATAAAATCAATTTCTCATATTAATCGATCGTTTCATCTAATCGCTGAATGCCAATTGTCAGGCTCACCAAGTTCGCCCGTAATTAAATTTAAACGAGTCGCGATTTTTCATCGATAAGGAACGTCGCGCGACCTGTCAAAATACTGTACACAAGAAAGCCTCGACTTTATATTATATTATATATAAAATAAAATATAATACGTTTCATAAAGTTTAACAATTAACATTGCATTTGAAACGCTTTTCCGAGTACAAAATAAAATAAATTATCAATTAAACTATACTCTGGTTACCCAAGCAATTCAACGTCCTATTAGGGCAACCATAGTATAAACGTTTCATCTGTAAGTTTTAATTAAACTTCAAACAACCTATATTGATTACACTAGCTCTAACCAAAAAGTAACGAAGATGAATTATTAAAGATTTTTTAAGGTATTGAAAAATTATTTAAAATTTAAGAAGGTATGGATGTTGATGAGAATAAGGATTTAAAAATAAATGAAGCGTAAGTATGAGGAATGTATGGGGTGGATGAAATAGAAAAAGAGCATATGCGATTTTTGCGGTAAAATCTGAAGAGTGAAGAGGACGAATGAGGAAATATTTTTGAAAGATGCGTAGAGAGAGGAAGGAGAACAGAAGGAGATGGTAAGGAAGCGGAAAAGCAATAGGTCTCCCATTGGTTAACTTGCATTCGACATAGAGCCGAATAATGCCAAAACAGCAAATCACCGCTCGTATCGTGCCCGAGGCCTAAGGAATTTGAAAAGTTACCGGACTACTTAAGGTAGGAAGTGGTTGTGGGGGAAAGATAGAGATAGCTAGAGTGAGATGTGGACCGGAGGGTAGGAGGAGAAAAGTGGGAATGGGGTAGGAGTAAACTCATATACTGGATGGATTATTCGAAAATGAAAGCGACCATGGGAGCATTTGGTAGAATAGTGTAAAGGGGTAAAGGAGAAGTGGAATCGAGGTTTCAGCGGCACAAGGGATGTATGAACGAAGATACTAGAGGAAGAAGGGTGAGAAAGGATAAGGGAAGAGAAGAAAACGAAGATGAGAGAGGAGGATAAAGATGAGGAGGGTAGGGAAGAATAAGGGAGAATTAAGAGGATTATATGATGTTTATAAAATATTTGTATATGTTGTCATGTATGCCAATCAAAGGAAGTCTAACATTTAGTTTACAACGTCATACTCCGACTGTGACTTTTTATCTGCCGCTTATTTCAGTGCACAGTAATCACTAAAGAGCACAATATATGCAAATAGAAAAGGGCAAAATATGAACATTAATATGCTTACATTTTTGCAAAATATGCAAACCTTCATTACAAAATATACACACTATTTTGCCTTCAAAATATACAAAGAAAATTAACTAAATCTTATGCAGCATTCTTTATTGTTCGATATACTCATCATCAGAATTTATTTCTATACAAAAAATTGAAACTAATGAACTCAGTATTTTGTTTATGATAATTTGAGAATATCAGTATATGAAGCATGCGTTCGCTAGTTTTAACTTCCACTATTTTGTGCATTTTGCATATATAGTAATAGAATAACCAATCAAATTTGTCTTGTTTCGAAACAAAAATTCAATAATCTCAGGCATTAATATCCTTCAATTTTGAATGGTTATAAAAAAAATATCAAAACACATTGAATATTATTTAAAAAAAAGACCGATGAATATAAAAAAACATGTTTTTCAATTGTTGATTATTCCAAATAATCGAAATTTTATAAAAATATTTGACAAAACATCATTGAAAATCTATAAACTGTTGTAATACTTAAATTATTTGAAAATTTAGATTTTTTATTGAAAATCACTAACTTCTACTGAATCATTAATTGAAATTTAAAAATACATAGTTGGAAAATCGTTGAAATTAATAACAAATTCTTCGAAGGTCACAAAAATTAGTAAAAAGCTTTAAAAATTGTGAAAAATCTTTGGAATTCATTAAAAAATGTTAAAAATAAAATTAAGTCATTTAAATGATTGAAATTCATTATTATTTTTTTCTCATTAAATACCATTTCAACGATTAAAAAAAGAATTGATCTATAATAAAATTAATATAACGAATTTTTTAAACATTTTCTTTAAATTTTTTATGAATTTTAGAGAATATTTTCTTTTATTTACAAGGTTTTCTATTCAATTATTTAAAGACATTATGCAATTGTCTTTCAATTTTTTAGATTTCACTGGTTTGGTCGATTTTCTAAAATTTTCATTGATTATTCAAAGATTTCTGTTGATTTATAAATAATGTTTGCATCGAATTGTGAAAGATATATATTTTTTATTAATTTCTTTTGAAATTTTATAGACTTTCCGAACTTTTAGGATTTTTATTTAATGCGATTAATTTTTCAAAAAAAAATCTGGTGTCCTGAAAAATATTTATCGGCCTTCCAGCATTTCCAGCAGTAAAAAAAAAATCATGAAGTTTTAAAGATTTTTATAGATTTAAAAAAAAGTCGATAATATTTTTCATTCAGGATTTCTCTTAATTTCTTATTAGAGTTTTCTTACATTTTTAATTATTTTTCAAGCATTTCCAAGTTTTTAGATTTGAAAAAGTTTCTCAAAGATTACCAAGATTTTGTTCAGATTTTTGATAGATTTCTTTTGTTTTTTTTTTAAACATTTTCAAAATGGATTGGATCTTTTTTCGAATATTAACATTGCTTTTTTATAACTCTCGTTGACTTTGCAAAAAAATAACAATTGTGAAATTTTAAATATTATTATCGATTAGTCAGATTCAAATTATCAGTGTATCTTTTTGAATTCTCAATGACTTTAATTGATTTATTTGAGTATTTTCTTCGGTTTTTGTAGATATTCGTAAAATTTCATTGATATTTCAAATACAGTCAAACTCGGTTATAGCTCACCCGGCTATAGCGAACCATCGGTTATAACGAACCAATTTGAAAGTCCCGTGATTTATTCCAAACAAAGTGTGTTAAAATAATTGTTTATTGCGAACTCGTTTATTACGAACCTTCGTAAGTAACGAACCAAATAATCGTGTGATTTCGGCTAAATTTCTTCAACTTCTCAATAATTTAGATCGGTTTATTTTATCAATTTTAGGAGTTTTCATTGATTTACTAAATTTTTTATTGATTTAAAAAATCAGTTCAAAGTTATGATATTGCAATAAATGAAAGTGTAATTTAAAACTTCAGAATAGACCTCAAAATCAAGTCTGCATCCCACCAAAAACTTAATCCGCTACTGTGTTGTTGAAAATCGAGAACTGTCAAAAAATCATTGAAGTTTAATGAAATACTTATATTCATACATACCG
Organism: Sepedophilus sp. GC000190; assembly: GCA_030264515.1. Taxonomy (NCBI): domain Eukaryota; kingdom Metazoa; phylum Arthropoda; class Insecta; order Coleoptera; family Staphylinidae; genus Sepedophilus; species Sepedophilus sp. GC000190. The sequence goes on along the minus strand of JARJED010198889.1, from coordinate 5,008 downwards.
ATCACGCCGTTCCCTTGCGGGCTAGGAAAACGATCCGTGCAATAAATAAAAGGCGAAGATTTATTTTTTCGTAAAATCAAGCGATTTTCAATTTTCGAAAAATTCTAATCAAAATCAAGGATTCCTAAAATTTATTGTAAACAAAAATAGTGAATTTAAATTGAAACAAATGAATATTTTTTTTTAAATGTCCATTAAAAATAAAATCTCTTGGATCACTATTAAGTGAGGAAATTTGCAATAATATAGCTTATATGTACGTTTTGGGCTGTGAAAACTATAGCTTTTAAAATTTTGCCTCAAACATTTTCAGGTATCAAAATTATCAGCTCACGCTGTTCTCTTGCGGAGTAGGCAAACGTCCGGTGCATTAAATAAACAAAAGTCGAAAATTTATTTTTTCGTAAAATCAAGCGATTTTCAAAAACTTTAGAAAAATCAAGGATTCCTAAAATTTATTGTAAAAAATTGTAATTTACAAAAAAAAATCACGTGATTTTAGAAAATATTCAATTTTTTTTCAGGAATTCTAAAAACAAATGAACATTTTATTAAATGCCCATTAAAAATAAAATCTCTTAATTATAATCATAATAATAGTTTTGAAAATTTTGATTCTAAATTTTTTTTTAATTTTTGCATCACTATTAGGTGAGGAAATTTGCAAAAATACGGTTTATATGTGTATTTTCGGCTGTGAAAACTATAACTTTTAAAATGTTGCCTCAAAAATTTTCAGGTAAGCAACTAAATTATCAGCTCACGCTGTTCCCTTACGGAGTAGGCAAACGACCGGTGCAATAAATAAATATAAGCCGAATATTTATTTTTTCGTAAAATCAAGCGATTTTCAAAAACTTTCGAAAAATCAAGGATTAGTAAAATTTATTGTTAAAAAAATAGCAATTTACAAAAAAAAAACACGCGATTTTAGAAAATAATTTTTTTTGTCAGGAATTATAAAAGAAAATAAACATTTTATTAAATGTCCATTAAAAATAAAATCTGTTAATTATAGCCGTAAAAATAGTTTTGAAAATTTTGATTCTAAATATTTTTGAATCACACAGGAAATTTACAATAATACGACTTATATGTATATTTTGGGCTGTGAAAACTATAACTTTCAAAATTTCGACACAAAAATGTTCAGGTAAGCAACTATAATTTTTCAAACTTCGACTCCGCAATTTACGCAACCAACTAAATAATAATAGATTAAAGCTAAAAAATTGGTAAAAAACCATTTAGTATAAATATTGTTTACGATTTTTTTAAATCAGTATTGGGTCAGGAAATTTGCAAAAAAATATTAACTAGGTATATACAAATTTTGGTCTGAGAAAATTGAAATTTTCAAAATTTAGACTCAAGAATAAAAAAATCTAAAAGGTTGCATATTATTATTTTAATTTTCAACCATTTTATAATATAAGTGGTAATTTTTTATATTTTTCGATAATATCGATATTGATAACGAAAATATTAAGGATTTTGGAAAATTTGCGAGGATTTTAGTTTTTCCCAAAATAAAGTGATTTTTGTGTAGCGGTGGTGGTGGTGGTGGATGCATGCGCAGGGGTAAATTTTTTGTGCTGCATCGACTCGGAGCAGCGGGAATGGTGAATTTGCATACAGAGGGGATATTGCTATTATTTTTAAGTTATGTCATCTATTTGGTGGTGGTCCGTATAATACCAAATTTTTAAACAATTGAAAAAAAAAATTTTGTTAATCAAGCTATTTTCAACAATTTGCAAAAAAACTGTCCGCATTTTTTTCATAGAATCAAATGACTTTCGAATGCTTTCATACATTTTAACAAAAATCAAATTATGTAACGCAAGATAAAAGAATTGCCATTGAAGATTTTGTAGTGGGAGTGACTAGCGACGAAGGGGTGTAGCCAAATTTTTTTGATAGTAATTTGATTTTCCCCCTTCCAATAAAAACGGGTCTGTTTCGTTTTCTGTGAGCCATCCTGTATAATGCGCTCTATAATAACTAATAACTATTTTTCAAAGGGTACGCGATCTAAAAATATTCTCAAGGAATATCTGAAGAGTATATTTTTTTAAGAAACACCGGTCTGTACTTCAGCAACTTCTTGTTGCTGTTTGATTTGTATTATTCAAATAATTAGTTTGCATTTTATTTTAAATTTTACAAAATCACTAAAACAACAAGAAGTAGTAGTCATTTGTAACAAAATATACTAAAAATATCAACTCGTCAAATAATAAGAAAAAAAGGATTTCAACCTCGACGCGAAAATGTCTACTGTTACAGGTCGAAAAAAATAGTGAAATATTGTACGAGCAGAGCCTTTTCCGGAGTCGAATTCTCGGGATTTCGTAACGATTCCGGTCTTTTATTTCATTTTTTTTTGTCTAAAAAACTCGTTCTAAATGGATGACTAAGGATACGGTGTCTCATGTGCAAAACGATGTATTCAGATAAGGCGATAATTATTTTCGAAATGAAGTTCAAGGCTGTAAATCACCGGATACACCGATTTAAACGATTTGCCAGTTTTCTGCTTAAATTATAATTAAGCGATGCTGCCACATATAACATTCTACTAATTAATTAATGAAATTGTCTCTAGATAAGCTCTTCCTTAATCCCGCGCTTGTCTATTTAGTGATCGTAGTTCGATTTAGATAAGATATCTCTTGTCTCGTTCGCATTCACATGATTAATTATTAAAATTGTCAAAACAGTGTTGGATTAATTAAATCAAATAATTTTGTGAATTTTAAATGTTATTTTTTTGTCATACAATATCAAAATTTTATAGAATTTGTTGAATACTATTTAATGAATATCTATTCCAATTAAGAATTATAAAATCAAGGGACCACCAATGCTGGTACCGATGACATTGCCATCGATTGCTCCAGGTATTGGTTGGTTCATTAACCATCTTCTAAGAGTAAATAGTGTCAAGTCCAAAGTGAAAAATGAGTTATTAACATTATCAGAAACTAGATGTTTTGCTCTTTATTTAGGTTTAGAGTGCTACGTCCTACGTAGAGTTTTGGCTGCTATATTCACGAGTGTGTGTTGCTTTATGTTACCAAATCATATGATTTAACAATCTTAAAACCCGTTTTACCAGAATTTACAATTTTGAATTTAATACCTACAGAAACAGAAATATGACCAATCGGTAATTTTTTGAGGATTGACTTATTTTGGCACCTATTCCCTATTTCATCATCACGCACATTTATGTCTAGAGAATGGATTATATGAAAAATGTAGATGTAAATGTGGGCCCTTTTACTCATTCCTGAGTTTCGCCACCTCTTATGAGGTTTATAAATCCGTTTTTAGGTTGGATTAGCTCCTGTTTCTAATTTTTTATTCTCCTTGTGATTTCCTTCCACTTCTTTCAATCCTTGGTATCTTTTTTCCATTCTCTGATTCCTAAATTCTGCAAGTCCTCTGTCACCTCCCCCATCCACGTTCTCCTGGGCCTCCCCACCCTTCTTTTGCTTCCTGGCTTCCATCCCATTATCTGCCTTGCACTCTCCTTTTCGCTTTTTCTCCATATGTGTCCAACCATCTTACTCTTTGTTGCTTTGTAACCCTTATTATTGTATCTTCTTTCAGCTCTTCCTCTACTTTTTTTGTTTTTCTCTATAAGATTCATCATGCATTATGTTTGGTCCCATTATTGTTTTCATCACCTTTCTTTCAAAAACTTCCATGAAAAATGTAATTTCATTAATTTTAATGAAAATTTAATAAATTTTATTGAAATCAATAAATTTTACATTACAAATTCACTAAATTCTTAGAACGTTTCAATAAAATTCATTGAAATTTCATGACAATTACACGTGGGTATATGAAAATTGGTCGAAAATGGCGAGAAACCAAGGAAATGCATGGAAAATATTTGGAAGCAATTGAAAATTCATTTAAAAATATGGAAAATTATTGAAAAATATCGAAAATAGATAAAAACTCATCATTACAACTAACAAATTCAAAGTCTATTAGGAATTACGCAAAATAATCAAAACTTTATCGAAAATTAATGAAAAAGTATTGAAATTAATTGAGACAAATTGGAAATTCATCAAAAATTATGAAAAAATACGAAATTCGTCTAAAATAATTGAAAAAAATGAGAATTTGTTGTAACCTCGATATATAAGTGATACAAGTCATAAAATATGTCAATTTCATCTTGAGAAAATTAAATTCAACTACAAAGAAATTTTGTGAAAATTTCATCAAATTAAAAAAAAACATTTAAATGAAAGTTATTTAAAATAATGATTTTAAATAAACTTACTAAAATTTATTAAAATTGGATACAAAATAAATGCAGTTTTTCTTAAATACTAGTTTCTGAGAGTTTCTAATGATTCTTGAAAGTTTTTAAAAGTTGAGAAAATATGTTTTCTTTTAAATTAAAATTCAGTGAACTAAATTTTAATTTAATCTTAATATTTTTATATAATTTCAGAATTGAAATGACATTTCATCAAAATTTTATGATTTTTGGACCAGTGACATTTTTTTAAAATTTATTGAAATATCGCAACAAAAAAAAAACCGAGAAAATTAAAAGATTTCATTATTATTTTTACCTTATCATACGATAGTATGGAGAAGGTATTGGTTTCGTGAAAAAAAAAAGTTTTGGTTCATCCGAAATCAAAAGCAGATCGCACCAGCCCTGAAGACGTAATACAAGATGACACCGAAATGTCGACGAAATCTAGATCTTGTATAAATTACATGCAGTGAAAACTCGAGAAATTATCATATTTTTACCAGGGCATGAAACCGGTTAATCATTAACCGGTTTTAACAGGTTAAACCGAAATTATTTGTATCCGTTAACCGTAATCCTAACCGTTATGTAATATTTCAATTAACCGTTTGAAAACCGGTAACCGGTTTAAACCGGTTAATAACATTTATTTGTATCCGCCTGAACTGCGACTCTGCGATGCAAACTTGGGTGATTTATCCAAATTGGTTACTC
>JARJED010198502.1:0-10358 GCA_030264515.1 Sepedophilus sp. GC000190 | reverse complement strand
CTTCTAACATAGATATTGTATCTCTTTTGGAAACGGCAGTGTTGTTCATATTAATATCAGGGTAATCCGTGATTGTTTTGTTGGAGATAGTACAGGACTGAGTTTTGGTGGTGTAGAAGTTTACAAGATTAGCTGCCCCTCATCTTTGGATTGTATCCAAATCGAACGAGATCGATTATAACTGAGCTATCAGTGGCTGAGATTACCTCTTTTGAGGAAAAATTGGAATGCAGTGTGCTGTCATCTGCAAAACTATGAATTGGATTAGGTCGTTGATGGGCAACAAAAATAGCATTGGGACTAGAACTGCTCCCTGAGGGTATATTAGAGTTAAGAGAATGAAAGGTTGGTGGGAATCCGTCTACAATGGCAGAGATTTTGCGATTTAATAGATAGCTGGCTATAAAAAAACACAGTTTGGAGTAATTCCGGAAGGAGGAAATTTCCTGCAAAAACTAGAATGTCACACAATTCGAGGCTTTTGAAATGTCAATAGCATTAACTTCTGACTCGGTAAGGCACTCGACGACCTTTCCCCAGAGATGGGTAACGTATGCCAAAGGGTCGCCGCGTAGGGTGTTTTTTTCCTAAATCAGTATTTCGGTCGTTTATTATTTTCTCCAATTATTTCAGAATTTCTTGATTGATATATTTTTCCATTACTTTGTTTAAAAGAGAAAGAATGACGGGACGGTAGCTTTTATGGTTGTTTTTCTTTCCCTTTTTAGGAATAGATTATCTTAGTCCAGATTTACATATTTTGGGGAGGTGTTGGTGTCAAGTGACAGTTGGAAGAGTTTCCGAAGAATGGGAGCAAGATCAGTAGAGTAGTTTTTTTATGACTGTTGCCGGAATATCGTAGGTGCGAGTAGCTATTTTGATGAGTTTTTTTTTCTTTAGTTTTGAATACTATTTTGGATGGGAAATATGGAATTGTTAGTTAATTGATATTTCGATTCTCAAAATTTGAGTTACTAGCGAATAAATGAGTGAAACGTTCAGCTTTCTCTTGATAAGAAAATATTATTGAACCATCTTGTCAAGCAAGGGAGGAGTTGGAGATGTAGATCGGTTTATCTGGACTGATTTGGCCAGGCATCAAAAAGTTTTGTTACCGTTACGAGTGTTAAGGATTTTCTTGCGATTACTTTAATCACGTTTGATGCCTTTTTGCATTCGCGATTGATCCATGATTTGGGATTATGGGATTCCTTATTTATATATGTTCAGGGAATGTATTCTTCCATACCAACCAGATGACAATGTAAAGGAGTTGCGTAACCTCTTCCATTTCGATCATTTGCTTCGGGTTGAGTGCGAGCTAGTGCACACGAAGTAGTAATTAGGCAATAATCTGAACCTACTAGACCTACATCTACTAATATGAATGAATATGTATGCGGCTCTAGTCAGAAACAGATCAAGAAGATTGGAAATATCACTCTCTATATCTGATACCCTTGTGGGTGCATTAACATTTTGGGCTATGCCATGAGAACTGTTCAGCTGCTCTTCCTGCAATCTCGGTGCTTTTTAAATGTTTTATGCATTGCGTGTTGTGGATGTTGAAGTCACCTAAGATTATTATTTCTGATGATGGAATTTTTTGTTGATCTGGGAGCTATTTGATTTTAGACCTATTTAAAACTATCTAATGTCTTAAATATGATTTATTTAGGGATGTGTAGGAGATGTTTATATATTAGTATGTTCCATTTTTCTTCATCGAATTTGACAGTTTTTTGTATAAGTAAAAATTGGGGTTGTAGGATAATTAGGAGTAGATTAAGGAGTTCAGTCAATCATTGAAGGGTTTAAAAAAAATGGTTTCTCATTAATCTGTGGGACATAATTTTATTGGTAACAGGTAGCTGATTTCTAATTTTGATTGTGTCTTAAATTGCTGTAATTTAAATTTCAAAATGAGCTTTTTTCTTTTTTTTTTAAATTTGCAACACAATTTTTTTTATGATATGCACAATTAGAAATAAAAAATAACCACATCATTCTTTTAATAATGAAAATATGATTTTATCAAAAATATTTTCGTTAATAGAGTTTCCATTATATTCAAAGATTTTGTTAAAACAAAGTTTGCATAAAGCAAATAGAAATATTATGAAAATATATTTCAATTAGCCTTTTTGAAGGTTGAATATGTTCACTACATTTGCATTTTTTTATAAACAATTAAAATATAATTCTTTCTCAGTCTCAATGTGTTTATTTAGATTTTTTTTTTGTTTAAAATTTGAAAAGTCTATTCTAGAAATTCATGTTTTTGAAATTTGAAAATTCCTACTAAGCTCTTTCTATATTTTTAAATTATCAACTTAAATTTAATTTAATTTTTACCAAATAAAATCCGGATTTTTTTAATCAAATTTACAATTTTCGCCTCGAAATTGTAGAAGCATCAAAAAACAAAATTATTTTAATTTTATTTTTTCGACAATATAATGTTATTGTTACTATTCTTCTAAACTATCGGCACTTCGATAATATTATTAATTGTCTTAAAAACATATTTTAAAGTGTAGAAGGAAAATCAAAATCAAATTGCGCCTGCAGCTTATCAAATACTCAATACTGTTTGATTCCCTAAATTATCATTTCAACAGCCCTAATTAACACTTTGCCAAAAATAACATAGCAATTCTTAAAAATAATATTCTAATTATTAAAATTATCAACTGAATCTGAGAAATATGAAAAAAAATACATTTTAAATTACAAAAAAGTAATTTAAACGAACAAGTTTCCTAAAATCTAAACTATTTAATATTAAAATACAATTTCGCAAATCAGAATGTCTATTCAACTCTCAAAATGTAAACATCAAAATGAATTGTCCAAAAATGTCATTTGTGCTTTTCTCCGGTTGCTGAAAATATAAGTTTAAATTGTAAAAATATAGTTTGAGGCTTACATGAACATTATAACTTCAATAAATGTCAACTGACAAAAAAAACATTCCTACTGCCATAAATGATATTTCAGCAGCCCAAAATGTCATTTCAGTGATCAAAAAATACATTTTATTTTTAATTTAAAAAATCAAAATGTCAGTTAACATTAAATGATTTTTATAACAAAATTTCTATGAGTATTAATTTTTTTTTTCTCCTGGCGATAAAAAATTCAAATGTAATATTGGTTTCCGCAGAGCTGATACGTGCTGAAGGTTACTGTTTTCATAACTCCTCCATGTCAACGTGCGGTAAAGTAGTTTTACCGCACGTTGCCACAGCAGCGAGTTCAAACACTTTAGAATCCAATGCAAATGTATTATAGATTTATAATATCCATTTATATGACTTTGCCATTGTCAGTGTCAAAATAAAAATAAAAAACATTTGGCGAAACTTTACTTATAGCACGTGTTTAGTAACAAATATGTCAAATCAAGAATTTTTGAAATTTGAATTATTATTACAAGGTACCAAAGCACTACACAAAAATTACTAATATGGATAATTAGCAGTGTCGCCAACATAATGCGGTTGTCAAACTGACAAGCCAATCAATGCATGATTTATTGATACGATTAAAATTATTTGACCAAAAATCGTTTAAATATTAATGTTTACGTCTGTAGACAGAATTGTGTGTTCACCTCGTCTTCAAGTGCATTTGCCGCACTTGGGGTGGTTGTTAGTCAGGGCTTTGCCTCGATCATAATTTCCACCCCGCGTGCGGCAAATATGCACTTTCTCCACTCGGTAAATAACTATTTAGGTATTTTATAATTTTTTATTGATTTTTTAAGGTTTTTTTATTATGTGTTTAGATATTTTTAACGTCTCTTTTTCTTTCAATTGTTTTTCTTCTCCCCATATTTTTTAGAGTTGTCATAAGATTTTATAGATTATCTATATCTTTAAAAGATTTTTCAATATCGCGAATAATCTAGATTCTCAATGATTCGAATATTTTTTGAGAATTTCCATGCCCGGAGCATATCCAGCATATTCCGGCGCTAAAAAACTTACGTATTTTAACTATTATTTTTAAATCGTGTTAGAACAAATATTCCCTAAAAAAAGTATTTGTCCTTTTCTACGGACCATGTTATTTTAAAAGCGTATAAAAAATTGATGTGTGGTCTCCACTTTAGTACACAAATTATGCATAGTAAATAGATGAAAAATAATTTCAAAATAATAATAATAACATTATTGAACGCTCGGTACATGCAACTAAATTTTACAATGACAGTATTTTCATTTGGTTATAAAATATTGACAGAAAGTAATGAATTAACATGTTTCCGTGGTAATGTATGATCAAATGCAACTTGAGCCAGGAATGCACAATTTTTTCTATTTACTTTTCTTTAAAAGAGAATATCTCAAAAATATATCGATGGATGTTATTTAAACTTGCAACGTATGTAGTATATTAGTATATCTTTAATGTACATAGTATTTCTGAGAAGTAACTCTGAAGCATTTTACATTATATGCAGAGAATGATTATATCTGTTAAATTTCTATGAAATATATATTTTTATACAGGGTGGGGCACGGGAACCAAGTGGTTTTGGGAATGCTATGAGCCAAGGAATGCAACGCCACCTAGCGGACGCCCCTCCATTCTATAACGAGAGAGTAATTCCACTTCCAAAACAAATTGATTCCCGTGCCCCACCCTGTATTAAAAAAATTACGAAATTCTCTAGAAAAATTGCCACTGCCTTCAGGTAAAGTACCACTTCCGGTTAACATACTTCAGATACAGACCCACAGATACACAGACCCACAGACCCACAGACCCACAGGCAGACATAATTTCAAAAACTTTTTTTTTTGTTGCAGAGGTACCCTCAAACAGATTTATCTGCAAAAATGTCGAGGTCGAACATTCTCATGATTACTTTTTTCTTATTAATCATTATTTGGCAATAGTCTATTTAGTAAATATTGCTAAGAAAGATTCGTTTTCTCTATATGAAATTGTTATTTTAAAATATATCTGTAAGTTTAATATTAATGAATTTATTTTGTTTCAGGTGAGTCAACTTTTACTACACAATTAATAATCTTGGTGAGCTAAAATTAATACATATAATAAATGCTATTTACTTACGCCGAGTACTTCATCGTGCGCTTTAATATTACATATGTGTTGGACCATACAATACTAGATCAATCTTTTTCATAATTATTTTGAACTTTTATCAGTGCTATTACAATGTATTGTTATGCTTATGTCTTTGTCTTCTTCACTTAAAATTTAAAATATTACTTGCTTTTTATCAGCTTCCTCAAAGTAGTGTCTTATTATTTTTATGGATTCGGTCATTTTACTTCTCTTAGCATTATATAGAATATAGATATATATCGATCTTTCATAGAATATTAGACATAGGGATAAAACTCTGACAAATCGTGCAATCGAATGGAGCGTCCCCACACATAGCTCCCAATGAAAGTACGGCATAGGGAAACTTTCACTGGGTAGGATGTGTGGGGACGCTCCACTCTATTGCGCGATTGGTCAGAGTATTATCCGTATGTCTAATATTCTATGAAATATCTGTATATGTAAGAAAAAATATTTCTTTTTACTTTCGGAATAAAGTACATGTTATTGTTTTTTCGCGACTTATTTAGAATGGCTAGTTTTAAAATGAAGGCTCAGTATAATTATTTATATAATAAATGTAAATCTTATGAGAAATATAAAAAATAAAATCGTAAATAAATAATAATTTTCGTTTAACAAAAAATCGTTGATATATCAATTAAATTATTGAAATGTCAATAAATATTGAAAATCACCAATAAATTTTTATGACATTTAAAATTTTATAATATTCAAGAAAATTTTAATGAACGCCATGAAAAAAATAATCAACATTTACAAAATTGCAAAAGAAATTATAAAATTTAATTAAATTCGATATAATCCTCTTCAACGAAAATTCAATGAAATCTTCTAACTAGAGTAAAATTGAAACAGAAATGCCATAAGATTGTTTTTTACATCCGGCTAACTTTGCAGGAGAACGCGTCTAGCGAGAAACGCGTCAGCATAGTTTTAATCAACGTTTGATATTTTATGAGGTAATGCATTTTTATAAAGTATACAGGGTGATAAAAAATGTTATGAATTTAATTAAAGCCTTATTCAATTTGAATACCAATATCGGTTATGAGAAATAATAAAATTTTACATATATTAATACTCAATTAATACAATTTAATAAAAAAATATGATATTCATCAATATTTCAACAAAACCTTTTTTGATAATTTAATGGAATTATCTAGAATTATAAAAATACTAAATGATTTTTGCATGAGAAAACATAAAAATTTACAAGAAATAATTGAAATAAATGAAATGTAAAATTTTCACAATATTTAAAAAAAAAAATTTTGTTAAAATTATAACGCAACTATTCCGCAATCTTCAAGAATTTCTTTCAGATTTTCAGATTTTGTTGATAAAATTGTACACAAATTTTTCACGATTTTGTATAGATTTTCATTAAATCGTGACATTTTACAAAAAACATTTTAAAATGTGCCAAAACAGTTAAAAAATTTCAAACGATTAAGTAAATATCATAAAAATTGCTACATATACCTACTGGTTTCCATAAATAAAGAAACACCTTGAAAAGATTTTTATGAAAATTTCAGGAAACATGTATCTTATTAGTAGTAAATAATTGGGGCAAGTGCTTGTGCTAGTGTGGGTGTTATTCTCCTATCTTCGGGAAGTGAAGAATCTTATTTTCCAGCTTGATAATGTACATTTGCATATATCTAGAGTTATTGTAGATGCCCTAGAACTAACCAATGTTGATGCACTTTCATGTTCTCGTTTTCTAAAGTTATTACTTATCGACCAAATGCGGGATATATGTTAGATAAAATGTTAGGCCATATTAAGCTCTACATCAATTGATTGACGATCTACTCATGAAAATTCCGAAAACTTGGGATGAAATACCCCAGGTTGATATTAAAAAGATTTTTTCTATCATGTCTAGGCGGCTTGCTGAGATCTCGAATAACTGAGATAGAGCAGTTAATTTTTTAAAATAAAAGAAAATGTTACCATGTTCCCTGAAATTTTCTTAAAAATTGGCCTAGGTTCTTATAGTGTTCCTTTACTTATGGCAGCCAGTGTCTGTGGAGAGATCATATAATAATTAAACGAATTCATTAACAAAATTAAGATATTGTTGAAGAAGTATTAATATTCTTGAAAAATACAAAAATAACGAAATATATGAACAATTATATTGTGCACAGTTCCGACAGTTTGTTCGTGAATATGTTTCATAGAATATAGACATAGTTGGGCAGCATCTCTGTTCAAAAATTGACATCCCATTGATTATTAGAGTTTTGATTTACATTTCAATATTTTGCACCTGCTGCGTTACAGCTCTATAAGTATTGTTTTATTAAGACATTTATGATATATCTCGGCCGCGTAAAAATGCACGTGATATAAGTAGTCGTGTCGGTGGTATTTTTATGGGCGCAAAAGGTTTCCTCGTGCTGCGTGGCGACACCCACCAGGGCACACACGCTGTCCGTTTATCGAGGATGTGTCCGATGGAAATTGAGTTTTTGTGTGAAGTTATGTGACGTTTTTATTGGTCGCATTTTTAAACAGTCCTCTTATGGTTTATACATTCTTCCTATTGAGACTTGTAGAATATATTATGTATTCATATTGCGCTGCATGTAAATCCTCGACTATGCCGAGAAATGTGCAATAAAAATTATAAGCAAAGAATAACAGGAATATTTACTGTTTCCGTACAAAAATAAACATTTTTTTTTTAATTATGAAAAACGTAAAAAATACTTCAAATCTTTGAAAAATGTTGTCCATTGTCTATGTATTCTTATTTTTGTTTACCATATCGCAGAATTAAAATGATAAGATTGTAGTTATACATGGGTACTAATGAGAAACAAACTTTCAAATTTGAACTAACGATAAAATGATTTTTGTTCAAGTTTAATTTGGAGTTTTTATCTTCAACACTTTGTTACCTAACTCTAAATCTTCAACAAGATGCAAACATACATGTCAAAAAATTAAAAAAAAAAAAAATTGTTTACAATTTTATTTTATAAACATAAATAGAACCTTTATTGATACCAATGTTGTAGAAATACGTCACTGCTTGAGTGAGAACTGCGAAAAAAAACAATCCAAGTGAAACTTGACTATTCCTGATTTTTCGGTTTTTTCCTTAATTTAATTTTTTTCCTCTTCTTCCTTTCTTCGTCATCGTCATCAAATTTGCGATTGTTGCCTTATAGTACTCTTGATCCTGTCTGGGCGTGTAAGGTAACATGATTCTAATGGCGTATTTCTTTTCCACCGGAAATTCATCTTTAACTCTACTGAGTTTTGATTAGGAAGAAGAAAATGTGGCTTGTTTCTTTCAAAGCTCTTATCGAAAGCTCGATATTAACTATTTTAAAGTCCTAGTCATCGTGGGATGTCCTATACAAAATTTGTAGGTGACTTTCATTGATTGAAAATCGCCTTTTTTCATTTGGATTACTTTTACGGTTTCCTGATCTTCGCTTTGAGTAGAATTTTTAGAAGAGAAATTGGGGAATAATATTAGACCTTGCCTAGTATTCGCTCGATGACACTGTGAACGAAATCTATTTCCTGAATACAGGAATGGCCAGGAGTTGCATATTTAAGAGTTACAGTATTCAGTTGGCTAGAAGTATTCATATGAAATCACTCAGTTTCTATTTTGAGGAACGTAGCTGTCACTCCATAATGTTAAGTTAGTTAGGTTCGGATTGGTTATGTCAAAGTTTGTCAACATCTTGATAAGTGCGCTAGCTATATCATTGCCATTTCGGTCCATCAATACCTCCGATCAAAATGCACAATAAACTGGGGCACTTGGTGTTAGATATGCAGTGAAATTGTAGACTGACATTTTGCCCTTATAATATTCAGCTTTGGAATAGATTAGCTCAGTACAGCTGTGTTACTATCTCTGTTACAGACTCAATTTCTGTTCTAACTGTTTCTTTGTCTTTTATTTTAAATTAAAATAAATATTCTTCCCGTTCATTGTTGTCTTCTTCTTTTTCAGTCGCTTGAAGCCGGTTGAGCTTACAAACATTGCAATTGTCCTTTTTAAATGTTTGAAAAAATATATTGAAGTTGTTGGAAAAACAGTATCTTCTTATTTTTCAAGTGGCATTTCCTATCAGGAGATTTGCAATATTCAATGCTATTTTGATCCTAGTTGCGGCAGCTCGGAATAGTTCATTGGATGTTGTGTTATACCATTCCCTCAGGTTACGCAGCCATGAGATTCTGCGCCTACCGATGTTACGTCTGTCTAATATCTTTCCCTGCATTATCAATTGGAGCAGTTCATATTTTTTCCTCTTGTTATGTAACGCAGGTATTGCTACTTCCTTCCTTTTATTGTCGATATGACCTATATTGTGACAATCTTACAGCTGGTAGATCTATTTCAGCCATTTGATGGACATATCATACATCTTCTTTAGAGACAAAATACCTTCAAGATGTGTTGGTATCGGCACGACAGTAGTGAGAGACCACACGTGGGAAAGCCTTAATGTGTTCTTTAACTCCATATCGAAATCTTTGTGGAGTATTTGTGACGACGTTTCTTTTCGTGAGTACGATTTACACAGATTTTTGGTTGAAATTGGGAGTGGAGAGGAAATATTTCTTGCTTACTTACACTTTCCGCTCTTTTACTTTGAAAGCATATAGGAGTTCGTATTGCCTTTCCCCTTTCTTCTTCTTTTCGGAACACATGCCTCGCAATTGGGGACAATTAACATATCATGCTGCCAAATTCAACGTGCAATAACCGTGAAAGAGATGCGGTTGTAATGCATCGTATATGATAGAAATGCATTTGTGAGCGCATTTGCTGTAGCACATTTACTTAATTGATTTTGCTGCGACAGTCCGCTTCTTTGCTGTAACATACATGTCTGGACATCTTCTTCTTTTTCTGGTTCAATTCGGCACTTCATTTGTTGTTATTGCAGGATACATTCTCCCTAAAGCAATTTAAATCATCTTGGAATATCGTTCTATGTGATACCTCTCCATCAAGTTAGAAAAATCATAGTCAAATAGTTATAGAAATATGAAAAAAATTGCTAGAGATTAAAAAATGTTATCCTACATGCGCAGTTGGGCCTCTACGTGCCAGTTATTCCTTTTTCGGCATTTTGGCAATAACATTTTCCAATATCTAGTAATTTTTTTCGTATCTATATAACTTTCTTGCTTTGGCCTTACATCCCTCTAAGGGATTTTCCGCCAAAACTATCCTCCTCCATTCGTTCCTGTCTTCCGCC
>JARJED010198411.1:0-11872 GCA_030264515.1 Sepedophilus sp. GC000190 | reverse complement strand
TTGCGGAATACGTTTAAAAGCTAAAAAAGCAATAATAAAATACGAAAACCAATGTAATTACATAGCTTCTACGCTCGCTGTTGCCCCCTGACACGTGACAAAATAGTGGTGTCTAGCTTTACATGGTGTCACCGCGCTATCTCTCTCTACGCTCCGTCCAGTAGTATATAAGTCTATTGCGTGGAACAACACACATTTTTACTCTTAACATAGTTTAACGCTGATCTGAAGTTAAATCACTATCGTGCAATCGGCCCTTGATCAATGTTCCTAAAGTTAGTACGATACTGAGAGTGTATATATTCTGTAAATATATTGTCTGTCCACATAAAGCAATAGGTATATTATATATAACAAAATTGTTATTAATTACAACCTGCAAAACTCAAAGTTTATAAGCATCTGTCGAGTTTGAATTCCTAATCCTTTCCTATCCTAGTGTAGTCCGATGCCGCTTGATACCATGTGGTAGTATAGGCTTTGTCCTTTCGGAATCCACTCTATTAAAATTGTTAATAAATATGTACCCAATTTCTTTCCAATTCACACATATCCACATGAAATACACACAATACAGTAACCAACAAACGAGGATATATTATGGTTTATTGCAGCTGACAGTTATTTACTGTGTTTCTACATCTTATAATGGAATAAAAATTAAAATTATTTTAAATCAAAATAAACCGATGAATTTTAAGAAATGTTTAAAGTACACATTATCCAATTGAATAAATTGATAATTTTTTAATTTGTATCATTACAATAAGCATTTTTTAAATTATTTTACGAAAAATTTTGATATTGTGGCAAATAATGAAAATTTTTGGGCAGACTTGACTTCTTAATTCAATTGGCCAGTTCACCAAGTGTTGGCACTTAAGAGTTACGTTTCCAATAATAACAAAAGATTCGGTCCCTCCTGGTACAAGATTCGTAAAGGTCAGCGTAATTCAGAATAGGGTCCATCAACAAAATGTTACATAACTATAATTCATTCATAACCGAGGTGTACCGAAAGTCACGTATCACGTCAGAGTCAGGACCGTATTGTCGACCCTACATATTCGACATTGACATGAATTAAAAATATTTATTCTACAGAGACATCCGTTTTAAAACCTTCATTTAAAAAATAGTAATATATAAACATGAAAAAAAAAGGAAAATTCTTCGATAATTCTTCGAAAATCTTCAGAATTCTTGAAATACATCGAAAAATTATTTTAAAAAATGATGGGCATTTGTTTTAATTCTGAAATTAACTAGAAACCTAGAAAACATTGTAAGAAAATCTTGAAAGAATATTATGAAATCTCGATTTTTTTTATAATTTTGAAAAATCTTAAAACAATCCATGTTTGTTTATATATACGGGAACTTATCTTGATGTATACATATTTATACAAATTGAAGGTAATGATGATAACGATGATAGAGATATATACAAAATATTATTAAAATATCGCCGAAACAAAAGTACCAATTATAATCCACCTTATAATAAATTTTGTAAAATCATAATAATATTTCTAGAAGAAATTATTGCTGAAATATTTTTTAATTAATTTAAAGAATCTTGAAAAATAAGATCATATCCAGTCCTATTTCATTCCTCTACATGTCGCGTATTATAGTGCGCTCTGTAGTCATACCAGATCAGTTTCCTGATTCAGGATAATCTGATATACAACCGTTTTTGGCGAAATCTTGGAAGTCCTGGGGGTGGGAAGTGCGAAGAGCAAACATACCCTGTACATATAAATGAGCACATTTGGCATACTGCAAGTGATTATTTGTATAAAAGAAGGTATAATTTGTTGGGCAGAGAACAGATGCAATTCCCAGTTCCCAGAACGTTATGATTCGATGAACTGTTTCATTAGGGATACAAAGTGCACATATTGAGACCACAGGGTAGCAGTGAGTCAATGTCCCTTCAAGGATAAACATGCATTTTTCATTTGTTCTTGGAGAAGGACCAATTGATCATTTGCTTCATCATATCTTGGGCGTGTGTGTCATCTCTTAATTTTGCCAACAATTCGGTGATTTATTTCTTCTATTCATCTGAAACCTCTAGACTGTTTGGAATAATTTCGGACAAAACAGTCTGTACCAGCAGCTGCCCTTAGGGGAACGCTAGACTCCCCCGTTCATCTCCTTCACTTTTAAACTGCTATTTTGAATACAATCGACTATAATTTCATTTTGTATGCATATTATGTACGAATACATGTGTATGAAACCATTAACAACAAAGGAAAATACAGTAAACCCTAGTCCTGAGTAAATATGACAACTTTTGAACCGTAGGACATTTTTTGTAGCAAATTTTGTCAGCTTCAATTTTTAAATATAAAAATTTTCTACGAGTTATAGTTTTGGATAGGCCTCTACCTCAACCCCACTCACCAGAACTTTTTATTTTCTTCAAACTTAACAAGAAACGACTGTGCCAATTTTCAAAACTCCGGGATTAATTTCTCTCGAATGGCCCTTTTGGCTCTAACTTGATTGTGCTAATAATAATAATAATAATAATAAGTATCTGTATATATCGTCGTGTCAACCGCAAAATATCGAATGTGTAATGCAAAACCCATTCAAATAATTTGCAGTTGAGACGACGATATCTTATAGATTTATTTTTCTTGTATATGTATATCTATATAATAATTTTCAATAAAATTATGCACACACATAATAACAATCAAATCATGTTAATAATAATAATGACTAATGAGTATCAGGATAAATTACCAATTAATAAAATAAAATAAAATAAGATTAAAAATACGCACTTCCATAAAATACTCCTGACGTTATTGCATTATTCATAGAAAAACACATTAAATTAATCACAAATCATTATGTTATAAAAGAAGACCGTAATTTTGTTAATTTTTCTTTTATTTTCGACAACGTAATTGGTAATCGTGTTTGACGAAATTAATAGATAAACATAAAATAAAATAGAAAAGTAAAAAAGGGAGAAACCCAGAAACATTAGGCATTATTTATTCCACCTGCATTAACATTAATAACATAAATAGCCATTATCAAACTATTATTGTGTTATGGCGTAAGGGAACGGGCGCTTTCATGTTCGGTATTGATTGCGTGTGTGTATGTGTCTGTGTACACATGAATAACTGAATATCAAAAATTACACGGAAGTATACTGGACACACAAATAAAAAAAATCGAAAGAAAACAATACACTCATTAAATGATATTAGTGCTCGTTAGTGGATAGTGCCTAGCTAAGCATATTTTTATGGACCTGTAAATGTAGAGCTTTATGGCTGGAAATGGCTGCGAAATTGTTTTCCATTTTGTTACTGCTTAGGAAGACATTAATTGATAGCAATAATAATATTAGTGGTGGTAGTAATAAAATTTATATGTTTATGTTAGGTATGTAAATTTATCCAGTGCACAGTTATTCCTACTATAATTTAAATTGTAACCACAGAATTACTGTATTTTTTATTAATCTTATTTAAACAGCTACATTAAAAGTATGTTAACTATAACAAATTAAATTAATTTGATTATTTGGAGGGTTGGGAGAGGAAAGACTAGCAAGGGAGGAGTGGATTATGGTAGCGTGGGGAGAGAGTGGTAGAGTGGGGGGCGGAAGAAGTAAAGAGATAAGGGAGGTGTATGAGAAGGCAGGATGAATGGGTGAGTAAATGTGATTGAAAGTATCATGGAGAAAAATAGGAGGAAGAAGAGGAAGTGGTGAGTGAAGAAGGAATAGGAAGAGAGAGAGAAGGAGAGGAAGGAGAAGAGGAAGGAAAGAGTAAAGATGGAAAGGTAATTATGTCAGAAAATGTTTGTAAAAAGTAGAATTAAGGAGAAAAGGTATGTAAACAGATGACCATAAAGGATGTGGTATTATTAATATTATTTTGTGTTTAAACAAATGAGTCGTCCCTAAAACAGAAAATATTCCATGCGTCGCTTTGAAAATTATACAAAAATGTTATGGAAAAAGTGTCCGTTATTCGGAAAATTAATAATTAACTTCAAAGGATTTTCAGAGATTTTGTAAAATAAGCACAACAACTATAAAAAGAAAATTATGATTTGATGTAAATTTTTCAATATTTAAAAGAAATCTTCAAGATATTTGAAAAATAGATATACATCTTGTTGAAAATTTACGAAAATCATTAGAACAACGATGAAATCTAAGAATGTTCACGAGCACCCTGTAGAACCGATGGAAATAAATTCAACTTCGCGAATATTAAAAAAAATGTCTTAATAGTCTAACAACTATTGAAAAAATTCTCCGTTGTCAAATCTGCTCTGAATATTGATTCGAGCGATATCCTAATATCGAAATAATAACAAAAGAAAAATGTATTGCAGTTCAGATAAATCTATAACAGTTTATATTTATTTATTTATTATACGGGAATCCCCCTTTTAGAACTTTTACAATCAATAAAATACAAATTACGGTACATGTATGTGAACACGCAAATAAAATATACAATAAAACATGGACGCGAACACATGGAAAACATGAAATATAAAATTGTTTAAAATTTTGTTTTCAATGATCAAGGCTTTCCTAAATATATAAATATTCGTTTTATCATTGGTTTTATTTCATTTAATGATTATTTGCCTATATTCTATAAAATTACTACAAAATTCAGTAAAAGTTCATTATGGTTTATAGAAATTTTTAGAACTAGATACATGACAAATACGAGATATTAATAAAACAATGCAAATAAGTAAGTTTATATAATTTCCGTCTATAATAACGCTATTATTTCACTAAAACTATAATGAGGCAATGGCGCACCCATTACTTCATACTTTTATCAAAGTTTGTATCATTGTATGTCAATAACAAAATTAACAAAACATAAAAAAACAAAATGTATATGATTCATTTGAGGTTCGCCAAACGTCAATACTTTACGAATTTAGGTTAGCAAATTTTAGAGCATTGCCCTTATGAGTGACATTGACGTTTTAGGTTACGAATGTTAAATTTATTGGTTTTACTGTCAATAAAAAAGAATGACATACAAATATGCACGAAAATCCGTTACCAACTTAAATTACAGAACTATTAAAATTATGAATTATTTAAAAAATATTTTATATTTGATTTATATAAAAAATGAGGAAATTATAAAAAAATAGTATAAAAAACTCGTTAATAAGTCAACTTATAGACACTCGTCTGTTAAAAAAAACTGTTTAAACTTAGACTCATGCTATATAATACCTGACTTATATAACTCGTTGTTAATTATACTATTATTTGACCCTTATTTGTAGAATGAACCCTTAATTACTCGAGCAATGTCATCTATTATAAAAAGTACACTAATTAAATGATATATTATACGTGATCAAAATATAAATATATTTGTGTTTATAGAAACCAATCTAATACAGCTGATCACAATTATCTAAAGACTTAATTTTGTCAAAACAACAATTTATGGCTATACTTTAATCAATACATTTAAATTTCGCTTCAGGTAAAGGTTAATATAACATGTCTGGGGATATGTTGCGACGTAACAATTACAAATGATTTACTTGTTTGAAAATAACTGTACGCATGGTTTGATATTCCTTTTAATTGAAATTAAAACAAAATTTTAAGTTATTATTATTATAGTAATTATGTATACGCAATCGTACTGAATATATAAAAATAGTGATTCTTAATGTGTTTTTTCTTCAATTACTTATAAGTTATAACAGATGTGCTGTTTCTCTATCAAGCATGAAAATGTTAAAAGTATTATAAAATAATTGTTAAAGATCCCTTATTTGGTATTTATACCTCACTACAAATATATTACTCATATTTTACATACATTTCTTCTAAACTTTCCTCCCCTCCCTTCACTCCCCCTCCCCCTTTATCTCTTTATCATCTCCTCCGTTCTTTTCTTTTATTTCTCATATCATTTCTATCTCCCTTCCATCCTCATTCAACCATTTTCTTAGGTCCCTTGTCCCTTTCTTCCATTCCTCTTTTACCCCCTTACTCTCCTTCGCCAAATGCTTCCATGTATCTCTTCCATTTTTCATTTTCTTTTTCAATCACTCATACCTTTCTTCCTCTTCTGTTCCACATCTCGCCCTTGTTTCTGCTACTTTTTCATCCCTATTCCCTTCCTATCTTAAGTAGTCCAGTAACCTTTGATACACCTGCCACTCCCTGTATCTCCAGTTGTTTACTTACTCCTATTTTCCATCTTCTACCCTACCTCCCTGGCTCATCTTCCATTCCACCAACTCCTACGACATTCCTGCCCTCTCATACATCGCCCTTATCTTCTTCTTCATCTCCCCACCATACTTCCCCTTCCATTCCTCCTCAACTCACTCCACACCTGTTTCACCAATATTTTCTCTGTCATCCTCCACATATACTCCTTGAATTTTGCTTCTCTTTTCTTTGCCTCCCATTCCATAGTCATTCTATTTATTTCCTGTAACACTGTGTAATCCGACGTTGATTTTTCTACAACATTTCTTCTCATGCTGTCGGTTTTCATAACCTACTCATTCCTCCAACCTTCCTCTCATCATCATTCATATCCTTATCGCCTTTCCTCTTACTTACTTCATATGCTCCTTACCTTCTCCTTCACTTTTCATCATATATCCCAGATATATAAGCAATCCTACCTGCTCTATTTATTTCCTTTCTCACATCAATACTTCATCTTTCTTCTTTCTATCCACCTTTTTGAACTTCATTTATTTGGTCTTCCTCCATTCTCAATCATTTCTCTCTTTGCCTTGTATCTGTTCATTCTTTCCATCAATGTCTTCATATCCTTAAAATGCCTTGCTAATAACACTACACTATTTTTATTACCTCTTCTAGATCAGTTATATATAGGTTAAACAATAACGCACTCAATGGGCATAATAAAATATTTTGCTCCTGATAAAAAATTAAATGTTTAATATATGTAAGTATGTAAAACATCTTGTTTATCCATTTATTACATATAATATTGTTTGGACAACATTTTCCAATTATATACAAATATTATGTATATGCAAATTTTGAGGTATACAATAATGTTATATTATAAGACATAATATAACATTGCTACTTCTGTAGGAAATATTTCGACAGAATCAGAATAAAAGAAGGCAGTCGCATCGGTTTCGGCGTTACGCCATTGTCAAGGCATAACGTCGAAACCAGTCGACTGTGTAACTCTTATATATATATTATATATTCGTTCGGTTTTCTCTATGTAAATGATAAAAATATAATTGATACTTTTATTTCGAATCAAGATATTGCGAAAGAACAAAAAATACCCAATTAATTTTAAAATAATATGAAAATTCCCAAGGCAGCAGCTTATAGCTCATAGCTCATATCATAAATCCATTTATAATAGAAAAACACATAAATCTCCTTCATCACACATTTACTAAACATACTCTGCGTCTACTTATTAATTATTAGAGCATAGAATTTCCCAGGTCAGTTTATTAATAATATTTAATTCCTTATCTGGCGACGTAAACAAGAAATTTAATCAATATCAACCATTATGCGAAATCAATGAGCCGGATTGTGCAATAAATTTTTAATTATAGCTAATAAAATATCCGATATTTGCATAATCAACGCCGAGTTATAATTAGCCGCTTTCAATTTATGATATTTATGGGAGAGATGGTTCGTGCACAATCCCAAGATAGCACGCGAAAAAGAAAAAAGGCAATTTCGAAACTTTACGATTCGCGTTCTCATAAGTCAAAAGTGATTTAAAATGTTATTTTTTAGATTGTATTCAATCACGAAAAATAGAGCTTTGGGTTTCGGATTTTATTTTTAATTATAATTATCGGGTACTCGTAATTATAATACATTAACGAAATTTGATAAATCCTGAAACTGTTTAAAAGTTATTGATATGTCAAAAAGTTTATGTCAACTATATTGCAATCAACAGGGCCATTTTAATGGTTTTTCTATGCAGTTGTTCACAATTTTTTTTATCGAACCCAGGGTGCGACATTTATTTTCTTATGTATTTTGGCCAGCAGAATCTGAATTTAAAACTAGCTTTATCATATTTCCTCGAAAAATGCATGAAACTTGATATCAAATTCTGAAAATTCTGATGAATTTGTATGCATTTTTCGAGCCAATCTGATAAATCCAGTATCAAATTCGGATTTAGCAGGTCATAAAACATAAGTTAATTCCTCTCAAACAATGGATTTCAATTATTTTCAGTAAAATCCAGTTGTTTTATATTGATTTTTTAATTGAATTAAAATGAGTTTGTATAACTTCAATGATTTTTTAATTCATTTTAAAGATTTTCAATATTTTTTTAATTGGTATAATTTTCAATTATTTTTCAATACTTTTCAAAAAATTTCAAACCTTTTTGAAAAATTTTCAATAAAATTTTGATTTTTGTGAATTTTGCAAAGAATTTACGAAATTTTCAAGTATTTTTCAATGAAATAGATATTTTTAATTAATTTATATGATTTTTAAGATTATTCAGTATTTTTTAAAGTTTTCAGATCAATGGATCAACAGATTTATCAACAATTTGTTAATGACTTTTAAATAATATCAAATAATTTTAAAGCTTTATCATCAATTTGTAAAGAACTATCAATAAATTTGGATTTTGTTTAAAATTTGTGTAATTTTCTAGATTTTTTCAATCATTAAGCAAACATTGTAGAATAACTTTTGAACAACTGTTGGCGAACATAAAAGGATTAGAAGTTGATAAATTGTTGGGAAACACCGACTTACCTCCTACTGGCGATGTTGTTGGCGCACTGTTGGGTCACACTTTCTTTGAAGTACCGCCTCGATAGCGAACATACAACAACAGATTGTCTACAGCGGTGCAACTGTTGAGCAACACGTACACATTATGCGAACTCTTATGTTTTCCAACGGTTGTTCAACAATTTTTGCTCAGTGTGTTCCCAGATTTAGAATCGCTTAAAAAACAAAACTCGACAGTATCTCAAGAATTGTACTCATCTTTATATTTTAGTACTGAAGAAAGACAAACATACTTAGAAAAACATAATTCAAAAGAGTATAATGAAAATGAAAATAAGAATAATTACCCTTTAAAATATACTTGGCTAAAATAACGAAATAGAATATTTAAAAAATATAACGAACAACTCAGATGAGAATCTATTGAGCAAAAATTGCAATTTGAGTTTGCAATACACAAAAGTAGCGGTAAATAAAAAGAAAAAAAAATACTTTTTGTATTCTGTACGTTAAGTATTATATTATTTAGAATTCAAGTGTAACAAATTTAAAAATTAAGTATATTGGAAATTGATAATTTCTAAAAATAATACGAACGTAAATTAGTAAAATTTTCATAATTTTGACAAAATAAACATAACATTGCTAACATTTATGCGTACTTACTACTTAAAATTCAAATTCCAAACGCAATATATTAGGCATTGATAATAATGTAATCGGTACATACCTATAATGTAATCTCAACAAGGACACATGGTGTGGTAATACATAAATCCAAAAAAAGTATGAATTTAATAAATTGCTGCAGTTAATTCTATTTCTGTTTCATATTATCAGAATGTCAAAATGCTAGTTTTGATTTTTTGAAAAATATATTTTATCGATCATTTTTTTTTAATAATATCAAATTTGTTTCATTTTCCAAATTATTGTGTTGCCAAAATGCGAATATTGATGTTATTTTCGAGAAATTTTAGAACAAAATGTGATTGCTGTTTTTTTTTTAATAAAATCAAATTTGTATTGTTTTGAAAATCATTTGCATTACATGTGTTAAAATTTACTATATTTTTGAGGATTTTAAGAGAAAAAAATCGAGTGATGCTTTAAATCTAAATTTAGCAATAGCTATCAATTCACAGTTTCCAAGAAATTAAATTAGAAATATGTGTTCTTTATTTAAACTCAGAATATAAATAAGTAGGCAGTTGATTAATTAATACTTTAAAAATAAAACGTGTGTACTTTTTTCTTTTGATAATTTGTAAGACAAATTGTTAACACTAAATTACATGGCAATCAAGTTCAACTATCATAGAAAATAAACGATAGTTTATTTACACGAGAACTGCAAAATAATTAAAAAAATTCAAAATATAAAAAAACATAAAATAATATTTTGCAAGTTTAATAATTTTACATAAAAGTAGTGTAAATTGACTATGTTATGCTAAAGATGCATTACTAAATTTTATTTTGTTTGGATTTTAGAGCAAAAATTAAGTAACAATAATTTTGTACAAAAATTTTTTTTTTTTTGCATTTTTGATAATTCTAACTTATCTACTATATATTGAGTATATTATGCCAAATTATTATTGCAGAAATTTAATTTCTTTTCATTCTATAGCTAATGATTTTCGCAGAAAAATGCAAGATTGTTTAGAAATTATAAATTAAATTTTCAAATAAAATTGGCCTTAACAATCCAAATCTATATAACCTGTATTAAAATTATTTTTCGTCAAAACAGAAATA
The DNA here is from genome assembly GCA_030264515.1 of Sepedophilus sp. GC000190. Taxonomy (NCBI): domain Eukaryota; kingdom Metazoa; phylum Arthropoda; class Insecta; order Coleoptera; family Staphylinidae; genus Sepedophilus; species Sepedophilus sp. GC000190. The sequence continues at coordinate 1,326 of JARJED010198411.1, read as the reverse complement.
ATAATAATTAATCTTCAAAATATACTTTGTTTTAAATTGACATGTCAAATTGCATTACGATAAGCACAAACATGTTGGAGTACTTTTACGTAAGAATCTAAATTGATCAACCAATATCGCAAGGAAACTAAACAATAAAACTAAATGTAGCAAAAACTGCAATAAATTTGCTAGTGATTTACAACCTGATAACTTTAATACATAGTTTGTAAATATATATTGTTAAATGAAATAAGCGATTGTGGAAGCTATTACTTTGTAATAATTTATCTTCATGATTAATAAAACAAACTCTACCTTGTTCGATCACATTTTATTTGAAATTTATGTAGATTTAATAAAATATGAATGATGCAGATTTTAATATGAAAATTATAAAAATATTTTTTTAAATATTAAAACTAAGAAATAGAGTGTTATGCATTAAAAAAATACAATACACTTTTCCATAACAGAGTGAGCAATAAATTTCTTTAAAATCCAATATTTCACTTTTATAGCGCCTCTTTAAATACTTAAAATTTAATCCAACTACCATGAACATCCTTAAACATAATTTACGACGAATTGATCATTCTCTCTAAATGGTGCAAGCATCGACTTATTGTATAACGAATTTCATTCCAATGCGGCATCAAACATAACATCAGAATCATTATTTATGACGTAATATTCGATTTTCTATATTATGGTGATATATATTTTGCTTATGATGCAAGCAACTACATCAAATTTTCAATTTGAAAATTGTCATTGATTTTTTTTTAAATTAGCTTTATAATTATCCGCTATATAGTTTCTTTGTTAAATTTCAATTAGGAATTATTTAATCTTTTTATGGGGAATATAAGTATTTCATAATTTACAATAATTGGATATAAGCGTAACTTTCGCTATTTTTATGGCAGAAGTAATTACTCATTGAATTAAAGAAAATAGTTTACCACACATTGAGCGCTTAGAAAAATTTCTCTACTATAATTTAATCTTATTGTATTTTTAATGCAATTATTAAGCGAATTGTGTATTTATAAATTGCACTTTGTTAAGTTTCACACTTTAAACAATATTTTCCTTATGGCGCAGTATAGTCATTAGTTCTAACGTTAATTGCACTCATCAAAACTGCACATGTTAAAGTAATAATTTGTAACATTATTAAAATTAATTTATCATGAATAAAATAATATGATTTTTTTTTATAAAATTAAATTAAAATCAAGAAAATGTATTCAAAATTAATACATTTTGGTGAAAATTCAATGAAATTTTACCAATTTAGAGACATTTTAATAAAAAAAAAATAAATATAACTGAAAAACAGTT